>JAPYZJ010005022.1:0-19106 GCA_030522765.1 Ophioninae sp. B BG-2022a
GTATAGATGGCCATGTATCCTTCTGATTCCGTGGTGTACAGACTTTTTTGTTAAAGTGTGTACACCAAGGCCTCAGAAAAATCGGCCTCCCGCTCACTGATCGATGCGCCAGCCAGAGCACGGCTAAACGGTCACCGCACCAAGTATCAGCCTCATTCGATGCTGCATGACTTCAGTGATCGCCCGAGCCGCACTCCGGCCGCCCAACCACCAGCGTCGGTTGAATATTGAAAACATTGTTTGTTTCCGAAAGTTTTTGTACGTAGAAATTTAAGAAACGCCAACGTGCGATCGCACGTGTTGCTTTTATCGATTGCACATTTGTTTGTTACATTTAAAGTTAGACACTCGACGATCAGAGCTTAATCCGGTTGTTATTGTAGTTTTTGATATTTTAAACGTGGGCTTTATTAGGCACTGGGCCTTACATAGGTCACTTATTTCGGATACACAAAACACAAAGGAAAGAAAATGGAGTGATGACAAAAGTGCACCGTTTCATTATTTCTCTCTTAAAAAAATTCATAATAATTGATATGGTTTTAAGATCATTTACAAAATAACGTTACGTGAAAAAAATTGGCTTCGGTTTTAAAACGTTCTTGTTATCTGATTATTTGGCTTGATAGTGATAAAAAATTATTTCCAACAGTCTTATTTACAAATGATTTTTCGAAATTTATTTATAATATATAATTTGGAATTTATAATAATAATTTTTTAATTTCAATTAAATAAATGACAATTCCAAATCAAGTTTAGTACATTAAAAAAAGAAAATTAATTTGCAATCATTTTAATTGAATTAATCTTCTTTTGAAGCTAATATTTTTATGAGGAGGGGGGGTGTAACTGCATTTACCGAACTCCAAGAACCAGCTTCCCATCGTGGCACTTTGTGCTCCCTTCGGGTGCTCCTCACTTCCGGATTGGTAATATTCGAACAAGCCGATCTCGTGCAACTTTCCACTGTTCGGAGATCCGGTGGTTGGACGCAAGCGC
The DNA here is from genome assembly GCA_030522765.1 of Ophioninae sp. B BG-2022a. Classification (NCBI taxonomy): domain Eukaryota; kingdom Metazoa; phylum Arthropoda; class Insecta; order Hymenoptera; family Ichneumonidae; species Ophioninae sp. B BG-2022a. Next base: position 1,003 of record JAPYZJ010005022.1, read on the forward strand.
CTGCGGCAACTCGCATCGTCAATTTTGCGTTTAATTCCTGCACGCACTCGATTCTTCGCGTTTTTATACCCGTACCACAGGTCACGGAACAATCGCTCCATGAATCGGCTTTCCATCTGCAATATTCGAAATTGGACGAGAAAGAGTTATTATCTTTTTATTTTTTTGTTATTAAAACAAATCAAATAATTAATCAAGGATTTTGTTAAATGATTATTATTTAACCGTTGGTCATGCCAAATAATGAATGACAATGTTCTGTGAGTTGTGAAAATAAAATAGGAGATCACGATCATTATTTTGTAAATCTGTTTGCAATTTATAATTGCAAGTCAATTGTAAACGCAATTTACAATTCAAAAAAAATAAAAATTTGTTATGTTTGCATTGAAAAATACAATGTTCAGTTTACAATCGCAGAATTGTAAAATTCTGCGATTTACAAATATGTTGTACTAAATTCACATATTTCTTTCAATTTGTACAATATGTGATCAGAATGATGGAATCTTTATACAAAAGTAATTGCCTTTTTCTTAACGCTCTACATCGATTAGATTTATTTCCAAAATAATTAAACATCACTATTTTTAATTTCCATTAAGGGGTTAAGCTACTGTGGAAATATCAAGTAATCGTTCGCTTGAAACGAACCGAAAAGTCAAGTTCAACGTGTGGTTCAGTCCTCATCCAATTACCCAAGATATCAGTTCAAACTTTCGTTCTCTTTTGATTAATGATTCTTCAAAAAATGCATTGAATTTTTCATCGTCGTTTAACGCAAATCATTGCGCTATCAGTTATTTGATATTTTGAATAATTACGTGCACTAACTTGCAACGTTTTTTTTTAATTCCCCGAAGGATTATTCTTTCGAATGATTGATGGTCGTAACTGTTATTAACGATAGCCAACACGAGTCGAGTACTGTTTTTCACTCCTGATCAACGGTAAACACGCCGTAATTCGTCCTTAGCGTCATTCGCATAAAAGTGTTACCTCGCGGGACAAGGACGATCGTTGCATCGCAGAGGTGGTGGCAATCGCGGTTTCTCTATGTTTCGACATCTTCTCTCATTGGCGGGAGTCCCTCTCGCCTGACGTACGCACTTCAGTATCGCGCTCTGTAAGCCTCAAATTCAAAGCGGAAAAAAAGAATGCTCGTGCAATTTCGGGTGAAAATGAAAGTATGGCGAGTTCGTCGGTACGATTGGGAGATGCTGGGAGGCATCAGAACGCGAATCTAATTGGGCTTGGAGCTGTCAATCTAAATTTGGTGGAATCAGCGAGGAAATCATGTAATTAGGGAACATTGAACATTCCATCCAGTTGGACGAGGTCACGACGAGAAACTAACGACGAGACAATGCAAAAAACTTGAGTGAACGCTCTGACGTTCGTCTTGAATTGAATCCTTCGTTGCTTTTTTTTTCTTTTTTTTTGTCCAACCGTTTGTTCTTTCTCTCGCCTCCGTTCTCCTTCTACTTTTCATCCTTCCTCTCAAAAACTTTTATCGTCGCCTCTGCACTTTCTCGTATACCGTAATCTTCAATCGCCGATGACAACGTCATTCCTCCATACCCTCGAAGTGGGTGAACAATCCGAGCGAAAAATTATCGCGACCAGAACTACTTCTTAGCTGGCGGATATTACGCGACGCGTTTTCACGGGTTTTATATAAAAAATAAGTGGGCGAAAGTCGTGATATCCTGTAAAATGTTTTCGACTTTCTGGAAGGTTTCATTCAATTAATTTTTTTTTCCGTTCGTCCGCAATGCACCGAAAGTGCATTTCTCAACGTTGCATCTTTTTCTCTCGATAAATTCCTATTTGAAGCATCACGAAAAACGTTTCGAAATTCTCGGGCTTGTTACGATCTCTTTGTTCCTTTCGTTCGATCGCGATTCATCAAGAATGCATTTCTCAATGTTGCACTGATCCACGAAGTTGGCACCCCAGGCCAAAAAAAAGTCATGAATTTCCCATTGCCCACTACATAGTTTTTCACTTCTCTGTAGTTTAGTTTTTTTTCTCTCGAGAAGGGAAAGGGAAGGAATTCGAAAATACCAAAATGCATTCTTCCCAAAAAATGCATTATTAAAGAAGAATTATTTTCCCATAATAGGGAATTAATTTTTCCAGAAGAAAGAGAATTAATTTACGCATAAAAAAAGTGCTTTCCCAAATAAAACCATTTTTTCAACCGAAATTCATTTTCCCAAAAAAAAAATTAATTTTTCAAAAAGAAAAAAAAGTCATTTATCCAGAAAACAAAAATGTTTTCGTTCGAATCGATTAACATCCTAATTCCCAAACTTAACTCGAGAGTATCGTAAATATGGATTTGACAGTGAAAACTTGCAAAGAGATTTTACAGAACTCCGAAAAAATACGTGTTATTTTTTAAAGTAAGGCGTCAACTTCAATGTTTACTTACCTCCGCTGCAAGTCTTTGAACAAGCCGTCAGACCGACAACTTTCCAGAAGAATTTCTTCTTCCCCTTTTTATTCTTTTTTTTCTCGGGCACATGAGTTTTTGGTGCATCACCGGCCATCACGGTCGTTGGCGTATGTTTCGCGGTCTCTTTCGTCTCGTCCCGGTTTTGGACGGTCGTCTCAACGCGACCACGTTTTCCGGGCGCCGATCCCGATCTTTCGTCCAACCTAAACCGTTTTTTTCCCACGCAATTGAGTCACTCGAAAATAATGCAATTACGTATCATCAAGGACTTTGTTTCTTCCAGCCGCTTAACACGAACATTATTCTCGTCATTTTATTAGCCTCAAATTTAATGACTGTAAAGCTCGGTTTTCTAAGGTATTTTCCTTTCTTTCCAGATATTAAAAAAAGGTTATGTTCGCTGTTAATTTCAATTATTTTATTAATTAATTTTTGTTACTTACATTAAAATAATAAACTCACCCTCTCGTAATTAACTTCGGATCGTTATCGGGAATTTCGTTGCCACGGTCGTTCGGGTCTGCAATATATTCATAAAAATGAGTTGTACGAATTTAGGGGCAAATTCAATGATACGGAAAACGAATACATGGAGGTTAAATAATGAGGATTGGAAAATACCAATGGCTCGAAGCGGCGGAGCAATCATTGCGCCATCCTCCAGTTCTTCCGACAACGGTAGCATATACTTGTAAATAACACCCGGATTGCGCTCGTGGTACGAGATCTGCACGGGTCAAACGGTACAATTATCATCAACGGTCCCGAACCCCCAAGTAGTGAATCGCGTTACGTTTACTACGAGAGACACACGCGAGCTTAATCAAATATTACCACACCAAGCTCGGAAAAATTAACGGCCAATTACACTGGTCTGCAAAAAAAATTAAACTTTTTCCATCCTCCTAATTATTACGAATCCAAAGACAATACTATAAAAATATATATCATCTTACCGTAATTAATTTTTGTTATTAACTTTTTCATCTAATTATGTTACTCCGTTTTCGTAACGAATATTAATAATTAATTTTCTTACTTTATTTTCGTCATTAATTTTCGTACTTCATTTTTCTAATGAATTTTCGTAATAAATTTTCGTAACGAACTTTCGTCGTCAATTGTTATTCTGAAATTTATAATAAAACCTGTTTTTGGTTAAAACTGGTAAATCCTAAGTATGAATTACATATTTTTCGTAAGTATAGAATGATGGGGAGTTTTTCCGAAAAGCCCATTGCATTAATAAACCAACCATTGTTACGTGAACAAAGTAGTATTTTTGTTCAGTCGCTTTTTCATCAGCGTCCGTATAAAATATTTTCCGAAGGTTTTCGTTTTTATTTACCTCAAGTTTAAGGGATTCGTTGAGAGGTCCCGTAGCGACAATGCACTCCGTTCGAGTTCTGTCGCCCCTCTGATACGTTATACTCGTTCCTGCTGCCTTGTAAGTCCCGCTGGGACTTATCGACCAGGGACCGTTCAGAATGTAACTTCCATTTTCCGTTTTCAAAGCTGCACATCCATGGGTAAATAAGAATACTAATATATCTTGTGAGAAACCTCAAGCCACAAAAAAACTATTAACAATCGATTATAATAATGATTATTAGGAAAAAAATTATTTACCGAAATTCATTGTCATTAATTGAAAACTGAACAAACAAACGATCTTAATTTTATTGTCGAATAAATATTTAGTAACATTTCGATTCAACTATGTCGAATATATCATTCATAAATATTCGACATAATCGAATTTCATTCGATGTTTGTTTGTGATATTATATAATATCGAATATATCATTTTTTATGCACCAATTATATATCGAAACATGAAAAATATTACATTGAAAAATTAATAAATAAGATCGATTCATTAATAATTATAAATAAGTTAATGAGATTAATTTACTAATAATTATTGATAAACTGATCGATTAAATCATAATAAATGTGTTGCGCTTGTATTTCGCATGAATGAAAAAAGTTTTTCTCCATTGCTACGTAATTTCATACAATTTGGCCACGGATTCGATTCTTCAACGATTTATGAAGGCTCGATTGTTTCTTTGATTTTTTTCAACAGACGTCAAACGGAAAGTCAACAAAAAACAACAACGTTCCTGTAATTTATTGTTGAATGACTTTTACCTAAATAATTGGCGCTGGAACGCAGCTCGGATATGTTGAGTGACATTGCCCCTTTGGGTATCGTTGTCACCGGTTGATGACCCTTCGGCATTATCGGTTCCATGAAAATACCTTCGTAGAGCTTGCAGCCCTTTCCCACGCCACCGCAAATTCCACAAGTGTCACGTGTCGTCCCAGAGCCCACGATACCGTCACAACCCACGGGCTGTCCAATTCCAAAAATTACATCTATATTCACTCATAACCGAATTTTTAAAAAACAAAAAATATATTCGATAATCTTAAGAGAGGGCGATACCCCAGCTCGGTCGGTATGGCCGATTGAGATAGTAAATACCCACGGCTTTCTTAAACGGCTCTTCAGAATTGAGCGAAATTTGACCAGACAATGTCAAATTAATAGACGAACGGCTGTCTGCAATTAAAATTCTGCGAATCGAAAAAAAAAATGTAGATTGTATTATCACGCGAGAGCCGTGATGGAAATGCTATGAGATAAAAAGTTTAGCTAACATCGTGACTTGGAGAGGAGCAGAGCCACGGGGCCACATTCAAAATATACATTTTGAGACCTCAATCACTTGATTCCATCGCATATTTCAGGAAATCCGTGGGAATCTACAATTTGTAGGTGTTTGTTTATGATTTCAAGAAAATATCGTCCGACATTTGTGACATTTAGTTCCGGGGAATGTCGGGAACAGTGCACATCTCGAAAATTTCGGTGTGTACGTATGTACGCATCCATACGCACACACGAAGCCCGTCGAGGCTTACCGGGCGCTAGCGACAATATTACCTCGCGGTAGATAGCTGTAGCTCGCACTAATTTTGTTTTACCGACACGAGCAGAGGCTGCGTCGAAGTTTCGTCGCGGGTGCGGCCCCCTCTTAAACCTCCAAAAAATATCAAACGACAGACGACGACATATCAAAAATATCAAGGACATATCAAACGACGTTTATCATGATGAGGTAAAAGCCCAATAACTTCAAGACTTAATTTTCACAGATCAGGATGAAAGATGGAACTTTGATCTACTTTAGGAAAGTTCCTTAGGGGAATCATTAAAAGAACCGAAACACCGCATTAATCTTTACCCTGCATTGGCCAGCGACGCAGAGCCATTGCTCGGTTTTGTCGATCGTCGTTCCCGTACTGTGCCCCCGAAGATTGGGACCATCGCAAGGGGTCCCATCGATCACAGCTGGTTCCAAGGTCGCGTAAAACCGTTGTCCAACCGCTCGACAATTGAGAGCGCATGGGTTCGGAGCTGCGCGATATATTTTTCACAAAAAATATATCGAAACAAATATAATCGTTTACATTTTTTTTCACGTAAAGAAGATATTTTCACTGAAAATATTTTTCATATAAAAAGACATATGCTATTGCATATACACTTTTCATAGAAAAAAGAAATATGTTATTGAATATGTTTAAAGAAAAAGTACCATTCCTGCTTACCATTTAAAAACGGTACCCAGACGTAACTTTGACCCTTGTAGATTCTGTTGTTGTACCTAGCGCACTGTTCGGACCTAAGATCTTCGTGAAAATCGGTGCATTCCTTTAAAGAACGAAAAGACTCGCTGTCAATTCGCCATTTTCTTCACCTTCGTTATTTTCGATGATAATAATTACCTGGGTATTGCAAATGTGATAACGCCTGTGGGTACCGATGCATACCGGTCTTTCCAAGCTCGTAGCGTTACCCGATGCGTGAACGCTTCGCTTCCTTCGGGATCCTCTGAGGAAGAAAACCAAATCTTAAAGAAACGGAAAAGCCGATAAGATTCCCAAACTCCCTGGCAACCTAAACGTCACGAAATATCGTTGAGCCTTATTGAGAGATCAAGAAATTGCGTTTGGAAAAATATTGCGTAAAGTACTGAATATGAAGAAATAAAAATGTAAGATTCGATATTTCGTTATCAGCGACGAAAACTTCAGGCATAACCTCAAAAGTTTTCGAAGTCCGTTGCCTCGTCAGTATTTAAGTTTTTAATGAAAAGTCGAGGATCATTCCATGTAGAATTCATATAAGAAGAGATTGGCTCTTGAATTTGGGAAAAAAAATGTTTAATCGTTGAAAAACCGCGATTCAAAAAATTCCGTCTCTCCTACTCAACTGTAAATTTGTAAAATTTCTTACATGTGCTTAAAATTAACAATTTCTTCCCACCTAACAGCTGATGAAATGTTTCTTCACATCACCACGCTCGGTCGATCCAAAAGTAAAATGGTCGTGTCCTCCGACGCGATGGAGACTTCGCACAAGAGTTCCCATTTACCATTGAGCGTTATTTTTCTATGCCCGTATTCTTGACTTTTTTAAAATTAATTCTTCGCATCGAGTCAATTTGAAAGTTCTTTGGTGGCAATTGTGGCGGAAATTGAACGCGAGGATGATGAAAAACGGAGCGAGTTTCTGTTTCTCACTCTGGTAATTTATTGGCTCGACGGCCATACCGCCCGATTACGCGGGCTGCATGCACGCTATAGTTTAATCTGAAGCAACCGAGAAAGCACGCGCGTAGTGCCAGATACGTGTATTCACACGTATAGATACAGACAAATATATAAGCGTACGAGAACATTCATGCGCGCGATACGATGCGCTAATAAGTGGCCTACGGGCTAATCTGCACTCTCGTTTGTACTTCTCAAATGAGTCCACACTTGGAAGCTCGCGCACCGAGCGAACACATCATCGCGGATGAGAAAACGTGTAAGTCGTCTGCTTTCCGCACGGGCGTCTCTATCGAACCGCGAAAAAATAACGCTCGAAGAAATATCGGGGGCGCAAAGTATCGTTGGCGCCAAACTCATTACGCTACGCATCACGGTATAGGCTAATTCGAGGATAGATACCCATAGAGTAGAGAGATGGCCCAACGAAATATTATCAACTCTCACTGAGAAAGGACGGAATTTTTTGTCCGCAGTCGGACGCCACCATTAGTATCGTCACGCTTCGGAATTCTCAACAAAAAATGAATAAGAAATCGAGTAATTTGTGGGTAAGGTACCCGACCCATGTAAGGCCCACCTTATTTGTTTTTAAGTACAACACGAAAACTATGGATGTTGAAATACAACAAAAATGTTTATTTAATCATTTTTCAATGATCAACGTATTAATAATAATTTTGGTTCAGAAAACGATGGTCACTATTAACTATAAGCTTTTTTTTAAAAAAGCGTCTTCTGGGCCTTATTCCGATCACTGCTCCTTATAAGGCCAAACCCGTTGTAACTTCGTAAAAACAAAATTTAAAAATGATATAATCTTCAATTTTAAACGTCAATTTTAATAACAACATGTATAGTGCTGATAAACCACTACATATAATTAGAATAAAGATTCAATAAGTAATATTGCAAACATTTTTTGTTTTGGAAAGTTCTTGTACGTCGAAATTTAAGAAACGCCTAAGTGCCATCGCACGCGTTGCCTTCTATCGACTGCAAATTTGTTTGGGTTTCTATGGCAATTGCGGACATTCAAAGTTAGAAACGCGACGATGAGAGCTCAATCCGTTTGACTTTGTGGTTTTGGATATTTTAAACATGGGCTTATTAGGCACTGGGCCTTACATGCGGCAAGTACCTTACATATATTTCAGCCAATGAGGCAAGTTTCACGCTCAGTTAGAGATCCGTTGACACATGTAGACATCTTTATTTTGCCTTTTCCGAGCATTGAGTCTTCTTAGGATAGATTCGTTTGTAATATAACCTGTAAAATAGGTACACTGTATATTGAAAATAAATTTACCGAACTGATAGGCACTCCCGTGCCTGAGACTGAATCCCAGTGCCGCATGACCGGGAACACTCGCTCCACGAACTCCACGGTCCCCAGTTACCCTTAACACGATTTTCACTCCCAATTCCGTACTGCGTCCTCTCCTGGAGCATATGATAAACCTAGAAAAGAAAAGCGACTGCGATCGTATAAAAAAAAGCAAAAACAAACGATCCTCAAAAATTAAGTAAAGTGGACCTAAATTTAACCCCATTAAACGTCAGACCAAATATGCCCGATGCCCGTAATATTTACGGTTCGCCCGATCGTCGTACTACACAAAATTATCGAACGTAAATCGCAGGTTAACGGGTTAAGCAATATTTGCCTCCACTGTTTTTCCCTTTATCAATCTTTCGGGGTTCCGTTTCATATTTATTTTCGATCCAATTCTATCGTTTTAATTCCTATTTAATTGATCGCCATATCAGAATTTCTAAATTTTGTCAATAAGGTTATTTTTTAAAACTAAATGCACGAAATGAAAAAAAAAAATAATCCAAACTTACTATACAAATGTATAATTTTTGTATTCCATTCACACATTCCAAGTTTTTTTTTGTTATTCAATGTCACATTAAAGTTAACAAAGAAATACAATTTTTGTGAAAAACCACAATGTTTATTTTAATTACTGTTGTCATCGAAGTCGATCGATTAATAGTGATCATCTGTTATCCATAATGATTTATAACAAAGATGACTAATGATAATCGATACATCATTGCTTCCGTTGTCGTCACTATAATTGTCACTGTTATCATTATTATTTCGCGCGACGAATATTTGTAAGTCGTGGCAATGAATAGTTGAACCAAATTACCTCTATTGGATACTTGTCCGGTAGATAAGAGTGAACACAGTTGACGGTCGAGAATACTGTGAGGATCGCGATCAGGCACCTTAAATCAGATTTATTTCATTAAATTAATTGTCGGGTTACGGAAGTGACTACGAGTTCAAAGAAGATGCCTCGGGAGAGCCCAAGTATATAATAGGCTAGAATCAAGTAACAAAGTTTAGCTGAACGACTTCGAGAGAGGGAGAGAGAGAGAGAGAGGGAGGGATGATGCAAAGATGAAAGACAAGAAAATAAACGAGGAGAAAAAACATAAGGTTGGACGTTGCGGCGCCTGTGCGCGTTTTCATACATTTTTCTTTCTCCTTCTCCAGCGTCAATTAAAAAGAGTTTGCGCAAACGCTTCTGTATATTGTGGTCGAACGGAGCGCGTTAAGTAAGCTGTGCCATTATGAAAACGCCAATAACGTTTCACTTGTTGCGGGCTTTCTTGGAAAGCTTAATTAATCATTGAGCACCAGAATGAGTAGGAGAGCGAGAGAGTGAGAGAGGCAAAGAGAAAATGACCTCGCACCGTGGAAGCTTCATAATCTCTCTCGCAAGCCCCTGCAATGAATAGGAGAAAATTAAGTTGAAGTGCATAAACGTGCTGTATCACATTATATAGATGATCACGAAACGTCAAACGAGCGTATACCCACCCGACAAAATCGTGGCAAGTAGGAGAGGGAGAGGGGCCGGGACAGCGCGAGATTGATTCATTAATAATAATTATTGTACTTCAACGTAAATTCGGGCAAACGTTAAACAAATCGTGGTAACAAGTGATTGTAAATTATTCAAATTGAATGTCAGTTTAAATATTTAAATAAATGATTCAATATAAATAAAGCATTGGCGGTGATTTATTGTGATCATAATTCCAGAATTAACAAATCGCTATCATAATAATACAATCACATTAACAATAACAATCACATTAGCAATAATAATAACGATGGTGAGCGCAATGACAATGAAATCGAAATAATAACGATGTCAACAAAACGTGATTATTTGAATGATCGGTTGACCTTAATCTTAAAATATATACGAAGGGAGAGAAAGAGAGCGAAAGCGAAATGTATACACAACTTTTTTTTTCTACATGTGCAATATATTTTCTACACGACCTGTTCCAATTTCAAGACATTCATTGATTCATTCGTACACCCATTACGCACATATGCTCTTGGCACATAACTCTTAAATGTATTTTTTTCCACGTTTCACACTTTCCAAAGTTTTATACTTCAAGTGTATCTTTATTTTCAAGGGGATCTTTATTTTCTCACGAGGATATTTTTCTTATGATTTCTTCGAACAACAATATTGAAAATGTTTAAACAATTGATAGTGCCAATAATTGTTATTTCTTTTTCTTTTCAACCGATCTCTAGCCTACTAGCGATAATATTGACGAGAAAAATCCTGATAATTTTCAATTTGTTTGAATTAACGAATTTTCAACGAACGATGACATAATTGGTGATCAGAATCGAACATCTTGAGTTAATCAGCTTGGCATTTCCGTAGACAGTAAACAACATCTTCCATGGAATAATTGTTCCATGCGTTTGTGAGAAATTAGGGGGCATCCATTAATTACGTGAGGTGATTTTGGGGATTTTTCGACCCCCCCTCACCTCAAGGTGAGGTGTCGTGAGGTTTTTCTCAACCCCCTTCCCCGTCTCCTAATCTCGAGTGAAATTTTTCAAAATGCATACGTTTACGGAAAATAAATTGTAGGAGAACTAACTGCGGTTGCAGTTCCATTTACTCCACCATCTAAACTAGTAGGGAGGGTTACTACTTTACATGGTGGAATAAATGGAACTGCAACCACGGTTTATACTACTACAATTTATTTTCCATGTTTAATCTAAAAAAGTTAATCGGTGTTTGATTGGGTTGGGTTTATTAAAAAAAACATTCTGTACCGCTCACATATTATGTAAACACCACAAAGCAGAAATCATAGTTATCGCGGTTTAATTTAATTAAACCGCGATAAATATTATTATATGTGATGTAGCTACTTTTTTGAAATGAATGAGCGCAATTTCACTGATTCAAGCCATCATTCATTTTAAGGGAGTATGTTTTAGTGGATGATCATTTCTTATTTAATTTAACCCAGTTTTCTCGCAATTTTACACTGTTTCTTGCGGAAAAAAATTACGTGATATTTTCCGAAGCCCCCCTCTCCCCAGCGTGAGATTGGGTGAGATTTCGCTCGAACCCCTCCCGCCCTCAACGCCTCACGTAATTAATGGACGCCCCCTTATTAAAGCGAGGTTAACCGGAAGTCATCGAAGCAGCTTGTGCACACGACCGGAGGATTTTTTCGTCCCATTCAATCGAACAGCTCGGTGTCTCTTGATTTCCCTTGCGTTTGCGAAAAACGAGAGAGGGGCGGAGGGAGGAATGAAAAATAGTCGTGAGAATCGGGAAGAAATTCCGGAGTCGCTGCACCGATCAGTGATGGACGTGATCACATTCCGTGGTCTCGGATTAACCCTCGTATCGCTTGTACACACATACATGAACTCCAGCTGTAAACGAGCGTCCACACGCGGGCACTTAGATAAAGCCACATGTACGCGCATTGTTTGTTCTTTGCCGACGTACGGCGGCGAGTTGTGGGCATTGGCGATAGCCGAGAAGTCGTTACGGTTCGAAGATGTTTCATAACAGTTATGGCGGATCGGCCATCGGCGTTTCCACTCCAGCGGTACTAGAAGACGAGCAGGGTTAGGCATTGCCGATACTTGGAGCGGTGACCGCACTTTCTGGTGTGCATCTACCAATCATGCAATTCGACATTTCCGAGACCCTGATTTGGATACTCGAGGGAAATGCTTGTGTATCGGTGTATTAAAAAAAATAGGGCTTCATCTATTCTGTCACAGGTTTTAAGCAGTTTCCCCGTTCCCTCGTAAAGTGTTCAGGGAGAACTGTGGTGGTTAAAAAAAATTATGTTTTTCCTGTTTTCGCGTAGTATGAACTTTGAAAAATATGTGTACAAAAAATTATTTTACAATTTACAAATATGAAAGAGTTACAGCACTTTCAGAGATTTCACAGAGCGCTTCTTCTTGAAATCACTTTTTTTCTAACTGGCGCGAAACAGTTGAAAATGATTTGTAATTGAGCCCAAAAAGAACTTTTAAGCGAATAAAAAAATTGACGTAAATAAGCTTACTTTTTGGACCGTCGCAATGACCTCCCCCCTTAAAGTATTCCTAGGGAATAACAGGCATGAGAATCACTCCCAAGGGTCTTTACGTTGGAACACAAAACATCGAGAAAAAGAAGTCGAAAGCTCTCATTTGGTCGTTATATGTTCATCCGCGCCGTTGAACTGCTCGACCAGATTTACGGTTTTACTACGTACTATACAACTAGTATATTATACTTGCATAAACTCCTCTCGTCTGATTCACTTAGTTTTATCCTCGATGAACGATAAAATAGTACATAGCCCGAAGGGAAAGGCGAAGCCCCTGGAAACGCTAATTAATAATCGACATTCTCCGTAGCTACCGATGGCATTTATCGGGCAGCTCCTTCATCGTCTATAGATATAAGTATAACGATGTCTATACGTTTGTGCGTTTACTCGCGCTTACGATACATGCGAGATTACAGCTTATTGGAAAAATCCACATTTGTTTTTTTGGGTGGTTCCAGACTGGGCTGATACAATTCTATAGCAATTTCTTTTTAGCTTGGTTCTTTGAAGATTGTCTTGATGGAAATTCATTTTAAGCAATGGATGGTAAAGAGAGAAGGAAAGGAGGGGGAGAGTGGTAATTCTTTGTTAAATGGTAATTTATTATTCTTGTGTTAAGAAACATTGAAACTTCGTTATTAACAATAATTCTATCTTTCGGAAGGCAACGAATGGAAAAATTGAATGTACTGGGAATTTCATAAATTTTTTCGTCCGAAGCCAATTTAAACTAATTATTTTCTGTGATCGAGAAAAAATGATTTTTACATTCAACAGATGAAGAAGAAATAATTCTGCAAATCTGAGATTACAAAGAGACCTCTGATTCAAGAGATCTAGAAAGCATCATTTTTTCAGTGAAATAATCGACGCAATCATTTATCCAGTTAATAGATCACGAAAAATCAATCTGCTCGTCAAGGATCGTTGCAATAACGTTTCCTTCAAGAAGTCGAGAAAAAATCATTTCTCCAGTCAAGCGATCGACTCGACGCTTTTTTCAGTCAAGATATCAAGTATGAACTTATTCTTCCAGTCGCACCTATTTCTTAGCTCCGAAACGTATCGTCACGTTACGAATCAAAAGCAGTGTTTCGCGAAGCACAAATATTGTCGCTCCGAACGGTGGCAATTGTCGCACCGTAGTGAACGAACGTCTCGGCGCCTGGGGCAATTAAACGGGTGAATTAAATCGGCGTGTCTTATTGGTCTCGAGTATGGAGCGATAAATTGAAAGGATTTTTCGAGATCGGTACAAGTATCGGATTTTACGAAAAAGCGCATAGCGAGGTGTTCGAAGGGCCAAAGGGAGGCTCGTTGGAAGAGAGAGGCGATAGTGAAATATGACGCACGAAAAGCAGGGTATTGTCTCTCTCCCCAACGTATAGTGTAGCACCAGACGACCGGTCCTGAATATGTTTTTTTCCCTCTCAGCTATTCTTTAGGTTGGCCTTTTTCTTCGATCGGTAAGGCGACTGGAATGAGAGCAGGAGGAAACCTCACGGCGCGTCGCCCACGGACAATGGGGGCGTGATTCTCCGATGGCCCTTTAATGGTACCGGAGCACCCATATTATCCACGTATGCCCATAGTTGCCCCCTCGTTGCCCCTTATTCTCTTCTCTACCGTTTGCTCATCCCTCGCGCCACGCCAATCCCATTTAACTTACCCCAAACCGCACTCGTGTATCGACGAACCCAAACAACTCGGAAGAAACCGCGAGACAATAGGAAAAAAGGATTGTCCCTGTGGAGAGGCTAATTGGCGCGAACTTCGAGCACGTTTTCTCGTTAACGAAATTCTCATGTTCCACGCTCCAAGTTTTCTCGTTCGGAGTCTGGGAAATGTGGGCAGGGGGTTGATCAAGCTGCTGATTCGATTAAACTCGCAGTTCTCTTTCTTTTTTCATTTCCGTTGTTTCAACAAGAACTTTTTACGTGTTAGCCTTCCCAATTGGACACCTTTCCGCCATCTACTCCGCTAATTAGCTCGGCCGACACGCAACCCGTGAACGTTTCATTTATTGTAAAATAGGCACGTCAAACTTTCAGAAGTGACAATAGGGTCAAATGACACTTTGCCTTTTGAAAGGTCGTTACCCTTAAAAGATAACGGTCAGAATAATACAACCGTTACAGCTGGATGGCTCGTTTATCCAACTACTCATCATATTAACGAACTTTATAGAAAACCGTCACATTTATTAAGCAAAAAAGGATGAATTAAGATAATTAATAATCAAAAGTGTCAACGCGCCATTTTTGATTATCCAAAATGATTATCCATTTAGAGGCATATTATTTTCTGCAGTAAACCGCAAACCACCTTTTGCTCTTTCGGAGATAAAGGGAGCACGCGCACTTACTCGCTGCGGTCCGTTACCCCGAATGGTTCAACGTGACCTTAAAAGAGACATCCTGCCCACGTGTAAACGTTCGAAATATTGCTACTAGCTTTCATGAACTTTTTTTATTGTTTAAATATTATATACACAATATCCACTGCAAAACCGGCAGCCCTTTGAGCAATGTGGATTTTTTAGCGAGAAACGCAGGACTAATCGATAGGATAGGCACGTGAAGTCGTGCAATCGAGAATTGTAGTTTTTTATTCTTACGGGGATATCTATCATTAATTTATATACAGTGCAACTTCGATTTAACAAATCGGAGGGGAACAAGAAAATATTCGTTATATCAAGTAATTCGTTGAACTGAGGTTTGTTTAAGGGGATTACGAATTCAAGGGGATTCGTTATATTGAGGTTCGTTATATTAAGGTTGCACTGTATATTCACTATCGCTCAAAAGTTTGGATACACCAGTCGATATTTTTTCCCGCACTTAAAGTTTGATAACTCTCAAAAAAAAAAGATATTTTAAAATTCAAAGCCGCGTTTTAAAGAAAATATATGAGGCTTCAGTTTACTTTATTTAAATATTTTTTTCAATTTTTTGTCTACCCGGTACGGACTTTGGTACGTGGTCGGTTTTAGGCCTTTTTTCGATCATCGCGAATCCGGCGCCGATTCTAATACATTTTTTTTGTTTTTCTTTTACTCAAAAAAATTTTTAATGGAACACAGAAGCTCCATGTTGCTCTTTTCAAAAAATGTTTTTGATTTTTTTTTGAGAGTTATTACATTTTTTGCTAAAAACGACAAATTTTGCAAAATTCAAAATAACCCAAGAACGATAGGTTTTAAAAGAAAATGTTAGGAATACAAAAAACTGCGTGTTTTCATAATAGATCGCCTGGAATTTTTTGAGAATTTTTCTCTGACATTTTTTTCGAGTATTTCGATATGTACGAGTCAAATTTGTTTCTTTCAGGCCTATCAAATGTTTTAAGGTACTAAAAACATTAAAACATTAGCTTAAACCTACCTACCTTACATTACCATAAAACATTTTATCGACATGAACAAAAAAATTTGGCTCGTAAATTTCGAAAAAAAGTACTCGAAAAAAAATGTCAGAGAAAAATTCTGAAAAAATTTCAGGCGATTTGTTACAAAAGTACACGGTTTTTTATATCCCTAACATTTTCTCTTAAAACGTATCGTTCTTGGGTTATTTTGAATTTTGCGAAATTTGTCGTTGTTAGAAAAAATTGAAATACCTCTAAAAAAAAAATCGCAAACATTTTTAAAAAAGAGCAATATAGTGCTTCTGTGTACCTTTCATGTTTTTCTGAGTAAAAAAAACAAAACATTTTTCTTAGAATCGGTGCCGGATTCGCGATGGCCGAAAACAGGCCTAAAAACGGCCACGTGCCAAAGTCCGTACCGGGTAGACAAAAAATTGAAAAAAAAATTTAAATAGAGTAAACTGAAACCTCATATATCTTATTTAAAACGCCGCTTTGGATTTTAGAATATCTTTTTTTTGGCAGAGTAATCACATTTTAAGGCCTTACATACGTCGAGAATTAAAAAAAATCGATTTTTTTACATCTTATTATTCCTCATACTCTTAGGCGTATTTCTGTGCAGGCTGATTGTAAAAGTTCCACGTAGTTCAGAAGTTATAAGAGAGAATGTGACTGCCCGATGAAAGTCTCACGCGCGCCTACCTGAGTTCAATTGTTTGAGGCAGCTGGCCTTCACTCTCAGATCCTTTTGGTATACCTAGTCTTTTGTTACCCTTAAATACGTGGAAGAGAGTTTATAAAGTTTATGGAGAATATATTCAGATTTGTAAAACATAAGGTTAGTTGTCTCTGAACATTACAAGTGAACAGTCATGCATCGTATTCGTGAATTTTTAAAATGTTCAAACGACGCTCCGTAGACCGTAAAGGCGATAAAAATTCAAAATATTCGCGACCCAAAAGGAAGAAGCCTCCTTCGAGGCCAGGAAGGTGTTCAATATGAAGCTGGAATGGGAGATTAAACGTAAGTTGATTGAATAAATTGAAAAAATTCATTAAGATGTTGCTCTAGCCGCGCGCGACTTCCAGCGAAACGCGCTTGAAACTTTAAATGCGTTTTTCTCGAAACGACATTTTCTGCATTGACCGATACGATAACTCGTACAGTTTTCAATATTTTTCGAGGATTTTTTTTTTAATATTCTGAATCGTTTTCTCTATAGTCTGTCGAGCCGGATTTTTGAAATTTTGATTAGATAATTTTATAAAACCATTTAAGTGTGAATTTTTCGACGAAAAATCAACTTTTTTTTTAAATTACCGTAAAATGTTTAATTTTTTGAATTTAAAAAATCTGGCTCGACAGACTATAATGACAGCTTTATTTTACAATAATTTGTTTACATTTTTCAGCTCCGTCAATATTTGGAGAAGAAATCGTGTCGGCCATGGAGAAACTTTTTTTTTCGGTGCTTCACAGAATATCATGTTTCATATGTCAATTTTTGAAAAACAAAATTGAAATTAATTTTTTTACTAACTTAACAGAGTAATAAACAATGTGTAATAATTTTTTTTAATCAATTTTTATTCCTATTCCTCCTTAAAAACAGTTCTACTTTTGGTGCGTTTTCGGCTCTGCTAGACGTATGTAAGGCCTTAAGTGCGGGAAAAAATATCGACTGGTGTATCCAAAC
The DNA here is from genome assembly GCA_030522765.1 of Ophioninae sp. B BG-2022a. NCBI lineage: Eukaryota > Metazoa > Arthropoda > Insecta > Hymenoptera > Ichneumonidae > Ophioninae sp. B BG-2022a. Next base: position 18,571 of record JAPYZJ010005022.1, read on the forward strand.
TTTCGAGCGGTAGTGTGTATATATATATATTTATATATACAGGGGGTCCCAGCTAAGAATGTCATCCCTGAAATGGGGGGTAGGGGTGAAATTCTAAGACGATTGATATAAGCATGTATGGGTCCCAGAACTACCTCTGAATTGCTATTAATTTTTTACGGCAGCCAATGAGACGCGCCGAAGGCGGGCCTACGTCGGTAGGTGACACGCACGTGTGTTAGTGCCCGGAGGGGCGGTACCCCCACCATGCGGACACTGCCGCTCGTCGGTGTGTGCTTGCATGAGGTAGTGTGCGACGAAAAAGGCACTATCGGTGCGCGCGCGGCCGAGCCGATATCATAGCTGTTATTTGTTATGGTTTTTAGTGCGTTTGGCTTTTTTTTTCAGGGGGCGATTCCGGCCATTTCGACGGTACGCGCTGTTACCTCTGTCTGTAACACGGTCTTACATACAGGTCTAGAAACTCGAATGGAGGAGGTCGGTCGCTTATTGAAGACATTGGCGCTGCAATCGGAATACCCGGCGTGATGTGGGAG
>JAPYZJ010005023.1:0-13420 GCA_030522765.1 Ophioninae sp. B BG-2022a
GTTAGGTTTGTTTGGGTTTGTTTGAGACGGAAGAGGTTAGGTTTGTTTGGGTTTGTTTGAGACGGAAGAGGTTAGGTTTGTTTGGGTTTGTTTGGGCTTGCAGAGGTTAGGTGAAATTGCAATTTGAATTATACGCGCGATTCGATGTTTGGGTTTGTTTGGGTTAGTTTTGGCGGGTTTGGGTTTGTTTGGGTTTGTTTCGATTATTTTTAGGCGGATTTGGGTTTGTTTGGATTAGTTTAGGCAGGTTTGGGTTTGTATCGATTAGTTTAGGCAGGTTTGGGTTTGTTTGGGTTTATTTCGATTATTTTTTACTCAGGTTTGTTTGGGTTTGTTTGGGTTTGTATCGATTAGTTTACACAGGTTTGTGTTTGTTTGGGTTTGTTTCGATTATTTTTAGGCGGGTTTGGGTTTGTTTGGATTAGTTTAGGATTGTTTGGGTTTGTTTGGGTTATCGTATCATTCGTTTCAGAGCTCACACCTGTTTCAACCGTCTGGACTTGCCGCCGTATCCAACGCCGGAAATCTTGTACGAGAAGCTCCTCCTGGCAGTCGAGGAAACAAATACCTTCGGTATAGAGTAAGATAGTTGCTAATTATGAATTATCTTCGATAACGAGGAACATCGTTCTGTGCCCGGCCATCTTCGAGCCTACACGTTCGTCAAATCGGTATTTCACGTTTTTCCGAGGTACATAACCTCACTTTAGAACGAAGCCTGCCGCTGATCGATTTTGCAGTTTTATTCGAACGTCAATGACGAATTTTATTCCCATGCAAAAAACTGGGGAAATTCAGTAAGAGTGCTTTCAAGCAAAAAAGTAAAATTTGAGGTTATAAAAAAATAGAGATCGTATTTTTGTTCGATCTTAACGGGCACCAAAGTCGTTTCTCGCGGTCATACATTAACATTCGTTTCGAATGGCTCCAAGCAGGTTAACAGCTAGTCGAAGAAAAAAAAAAAGTTATAACGAGTAGATAAGCGTATGTGTAAATAGAGTTGTTTCGTCTCGTCGAGATTTTTGGAGGTTATGTTTCACGTAAGAGAATATTCTAGAATGACGAATGCTGAAAAGAAACGGGTTATTACGCGTAAACGCATATTTATTTTATTTAAACGATTTATTTACTAATATTTATTACTCGAGAATGCACACTTATATTTCGCGATTTGAAAACTTCGTTTCCACCATGACATTCACTTCGAATACGTTTTTGCGTTTGAAACGTGAATTTTCTCAACGTCCATTCCTACGCATGCGCAGCAATGCTATTCTCACCGGAAGCGAAAGAATATTGCTTCTTTTTATTTTCGCTACGCGTCTCTTTGAAATACGAAAAAGAAAATGAACGAGAGTACTTTTAATCAAAAGTGCCACCGAATTTGTGAATTTTGATCCGTTACTTAAAGTGATACGTTACTCTCGGATCGATTAACCGAGAGATGATTTGCTCGATGGAGAATTCTGTCCAAAAAGTAGTATACGAATGACCGAGTTATATATATATATATATACTATATAAATATATATATACAAGTATATATACGTTGAGGTTATGTAATTTGGAGAATTCCGTTGTTTTTGGCTCTTTGCAAGCGTTGGCTTCATTTTGCATGTTCGTGCGTCGAAATATGAAGAAACACCGGAAGTGAAATGTACTAATGAATCATCGCTCGACCTATGATAGAAATTCACCAAGAATAGTTGCTCATTTATTTATCGACGACGTTATTCTCGAAATATACGTATGGCTGAATTATTTACAGTACAAACATGATTTTCGTATAAACGCGTTTATCTAGCTGAAAAATGGTTAAAAACGACACGACGATTAATCGTGTGTTGAAAAACCCAAGATTTTTATTTTTTCGAGTATCGATATACGTTGATGACGCTTGGTCGCGTCGGAAGTTACGGGAGGCGACATCTACCGGTAGGTAGCGTTAGCTCGAGTCGGAGCTGCGAAACATCGCTGTCGGCAGTAATTTCTTCCCAAACTGTCGAGCTCGAAATTTCCGTTAGCTTCACTCTAGAGAAATCTCGTTTTTTCCCTAGATAAAACGCGTGAAAACCGAAGAGAGGTTATACATTGCCACTTATCGCGTTATCGATATATACATATATATATTCCACTTAAAAAGGTTTCGTTAATTCGGCGCATGCGCCGTACGTACGAACGGCAAAAATTGGCGCTGCGATCGACATGCCTTGAATACACGTTGTCTCAAGTTCGATAAACGTTAAATCTAGCCTCGTACAATAATAGTCGTAAATTGTGCTCCGAGTCGTTATTTCTCGGCTGCAAACATCGAAAAACGACGAAAAAGGGAAAAAAAGTAAAAAAAATAGTTAAAAGTTGAGCCGCAACAGTTTCGTCAGTTTTTGTTTTTTTTATTTCTAAACGTGCATTACGATGCTCCAGACTGCCACGAGTACTCATGCGTACATCGGTATTTGTAAGAACGTTCGGCACATCCGGACTCGTTTTTATCGCTAAAAATGGGCACACGTATTTACGCGTATACACATTTATACTCTATAAGAATATCCACGAGAATAATTGTAATCGTATAAATCGTTTCTCGATTACGCGAATTTAGGACGCAACTAAGACTGTCGCTGCGACCTCTAGCGGCAGTAAGCGGTAGCTCGAGTCGCGCCTGCGCCGAAGTTTTCGGGTGTCGTTCCCTCTTACTCCGTTAAAACTTCACAATTCGAAATATTGCGAATAAAAGCATAAAAGATCGTAAAAAAATATTTGAAAATCGTACTATCGACTAAATTCGTTTTTTTTTCACTCCGCGTTGAAAAAAAAATCTAAAAATAGCGATACGCATCGAAATCATCATTCCATACTTTTTGTACGATTGAAATAGAGCGCGTAAAAATCTACATTTTCGCAGAGCGCCGTATATCGTTTCTTTTCCAATTGTTATCGAATTTTCGATCGTTAAGTGCGTCGCTGCGTTATCGATCATTCCCGCGATCCAGATGTCGCGACGAACGTTGAGTACTTCGCTAGTGCTATTTCCGACCGATAGAGGGAAGCAAATGCACCGTGTACTTTAGATTCGACGAAATTAAATTAATCGAAAGTACCGTGCTATTTGTGATTCAGTCTTAAGCCTAGTCATGTCTAGCGTGTAGAAAATCTATTACATCTAATATATTATTATTATTATTATTATTATATACGAACGGTTAAACGAACTTACCCGTTCTATGGTGATAATCACGAAGCCCTTCGTTTCATTTATTTCGAGTATCGTATTGTTACAATAAATGCATTTTATTACACGGAACGTGAAAAAAAAGTGTTTTCACGGATTTCTTGATTTTTAATTGTCGATCCCAAGCGTAGTCTTCGATTCCTTTCATTCTTCGTTCCTAACCTCACATTTGTTCGGAAATATATTTTCTCAAAGGTATTTTGAGGTTAAGAGTTTGGAATATTAGAAAATTTTACCTCGTTGGTGTCACGTGATCCGCCATTTTGGTCCGCCGTGCGAAACGTCCGTTTGGTTACTAACGCCATCTGAAAATTCCCTAGATGAAGCTAGAATTACGGAGGGATGGAAAATTAGACATTTCCGGGTTCACGGAAGCGAAAAAAAAAACATGTCGGTAACCTCAAAAATGAAACACCAATAATGGAGGTGAAAGAGGTGGGTGCGTGCTTCTACGGACATGACCTCGTGACCTTGAGTTTCGTGACGGTCGGAAACGGGACTCATCAAAGTTGCAGTTCAAGAACGAGCCGCTTTATATAAACCCTGTGCTAACCGTGCGCGCACCCACGCGGATAAAATGAAAATTTCGCCGTCTTTCTGGAACGCCGAAAATCCACCAATCCCGTAACATCAGCGACAACGGATAAACGCGATTTTTCAGAGCGAAAATTCTTCGCGAAGACAGATGATTCGTTGAGAGTTGAAAAGTACGCTGAAACGCCACGGAGAAAATACTTTCGCTCGCTGCTTTATTTTTGAACCGTACATGCACCGAATCCGTTCTTTGGAACGTACGTGAACACGGAACGTTCGATGGCCCCGATAGCCAAAGAATAACGGCGACCAATCATTTTTAATTAGTTTCAAGTGAAAATATATCCGTAATCGAAATATTAAAAATGGAACTTCGCATTTCGAAATGATCCAATATTTCGTATTCTCGTGTAAATATATAAATAGGCTGTAGGGTCGAGCGAAAGAGGGGGGGTGGGCGGTGCGCCGAGTCGCGGCAGAATCGTGACGCCAACGAAACACATAACCATAAAACCATAGTAAACCGTGCTCGCAGAAATCGATAATCGAATATACGAAACTATTCGATTCCCCTTTATTTACAAACATTTATAGGTTATGTGTCTCCGTAGAACTCTTTTTTTTTTCTTTTTCTTTTCGAACTTTCTGAAATTCCGAACTTTTGCGATTTGAAAATGCGTATTACCAACGGCCGGCTGTCACGCGATTAAAATTCGACGAGAAATCGTACAGTTTCGTCACATCGAGTAAAGAATTAAGAAATTAATAAATCGATCCTTCGAAACTCCAAAGAGTGAAATCCGTGACGAATCGAAACCGAAAAAGCGAAGAATTCGCGAAAATCAATAATTTTGCAGGAGTGCGAAGGTCACGGCGAGAGAAGCCGTGGCAAAAGAGTGGGGGAAGCGGAAATGCGATATATCGGAGTGCGTCCCGTGATTAAAACTATACATATGTATATACGTATATAGGATTACAGCACGAACGTTGAATCAGACGGGCGGGCGTAGTAGTGCGGAAAGGACCGGCGCCCTAAGAGCGTCGACATTGGAAACAAAGACGAGGGAGAAAAAAAAAGCATGAAAATAAGAGAGAAATTAAATATACAAGAGCTAACCCTCAGAGCTCATATTCGACCAGGAGTGACCTTGAAATCACACGATCGAATAAAACGGATATGGTAGCCAGTTTACAAAACTATGAGTTTAGCCGAAAAGAAGGAAGAGCGAGAGAGATAGAGAAGGAGAGAGCGCGACTGAAGATAGCCAACAATGTTGCGCATGGCTGCCGACGCGTTCGTGCGAGATTCTCTCTCTCTCGTTTCTTTTTTTTTTTTTTATTTCCCCAACGTTAAAAAAGAAAGAAGAAAAAGAACTATCGCATCTACGAGATGCCCAATCCCGCGAACTTTCGAGATAAGAAAAATGAAATCTCCATCGGTTAAAATCTCGGAGGCTCGAATGCAGGAAGCGCGAATACATTTTCACGTTTGCGTGTATACTGAAGCGTGGGCGAAAGAATCGTACACTCCCACACATAAGACTCGATTTATAAAAAAGATTTTTGGGTTAGACACCAATTACACGTACACGATTCTAAGAGCGCTTCAACCCCACTCCTACACCTCTCCCACCCGACGGAACTCTCCTCCCCCCTCCCCTTCCCTTCTTCACGGTTATACGTGAAAGCAGCGGCCATCTTGGTGTTGGTTCGAACCCACAGAGGCCTCTCCGACTCGCTCTGACAGTAGGTAGAGAACTCGATGCGGTACTATCGCGTTTTTCTCTCTACCTCTCGATTGGCCCACCTTCGTTTCAACGATTATTCACAACCGATATTCGTTGTATCATCCCTCGCCTAATCCCAGCCCCTCAGCGGGGCTCGTTTACCCGTAACGTCGTTTCGCCCCCAACCGTCTTCGGAAATTCTCGTTTTTGCAAAATTCAAGGGAACAAGGAAAAAGACGAAAAAAAAAACGTATCGTCGAAGCTCCTACACACAGAGAGAGAGAAACGGTCGAATTCGTGAAACGCATGAGTTCGCGGGTGTGTGTGCGTGTGTGCGCGCGTGTTCGTGCTTAGTGTGAGGTAACCAAGAGTCATCGTGTACGTTTTATTTTATGTTGTCTTCTTTTTTTTACGTTTTCGTTTATACGATCTTCGCGTTCGTACGACTCTGAAGAAAAACGAGCAACTCGATAACCAATTATGATGGAGACTCCGCGTGAACGCGAAATCGCCGCTGAAGACAGCATCAGAGTCGTTTGCCGATTTCGTCCACTCAACGATTCCGAGGAGAGGGCCGGATCCAAATTCGTCGTTAAGTTTCCATCCGGCGGCGAGGAGAACTGCATTTCCATAGGGGTGAGTACCCGCATTTTCCCGAACTTCGAAAATGGTTTCTAAAAAAAAAAAAACGTTTTTTGCTCAAATCCAAAAGAAAAATCCGTCGTTACGATGACGCGAATCCCCGTCTCCGTAGACGCCCGCGTCACCCTCTAATTGCGTTTTTACTTCATCACTACGAATTTAAAAAAAGAGCTACATTGCATAAAAGAAAAAAAAGAACGATGTGCACAGCTGACAGCTTTCTTGACGATATATCCGTGCCCGTGAAACTTTCGCACGTTTCCTACCGCATTTCCCCCCCCCCCCTCTCTCTTCGACTCTGATATTAGTCTTCGTGATTTCCGATCGATTTTTTTTTCTCCTTCCGATTCATTTAAATTTCGTCACGTGTGCTTCGTTGCTTTTCTTCCCACTTTCGTTTCATGCTTTTTACGAGCCTGCGAGATGAGTCATCCAGTTATATCGGAGGATGAGTACGGATGTTCCGCCGACGAAGCTTCCAGCGCCTAGATCGTCCTAGCCGACTAACCCGAAGCTTTTCTTCGTCTCTTCGCTTCCTCGTACAGATTTGGAAAAGTCGATGGAAATTGACCGCTGAAAGCGCGCAAGGCCAGGATTCAGAATCGAATCGTTATCCACCGAATCGGAACGTCCAGCGTCTCTGGAGAAGAAACACACAGATTCTGTTCTGGACACTCCAGAATGTTCCAAAAAGTCTGGAATGTTCCAAAAGCGCTGATAAAACTTTGCGAAGCCTGAAACGGAAGAAATATCCTAAACAAACCCAAACAAACCCAAACAAACTTCAAAATATTCCAGAAGAGCTAATAGAACTTTACGAAGCAAGAAATCGAAAAAAAAACGAGAAGAATAAAGGATTTTGCTTTGAAGGCTTCCAAAAACTATCGTGTTCGATTTAAGAGCTAAAAATCAAAGAAGAAATGTCCGAGACATCTTCAACAATGAAAATCACAAAAAATACCTTTTACGTGGCAAAAATGATGAATCCGATACGGAAAGTGGACCGATCCGTCGTTCCTCGAAGATTTTTCACAAGCGTTGCGTACAAATCCTTTTTTACAAAAAAAAAACACAAAAATCTTTGAGTCGAAAGTCTGTAGGTGCATCTGTGCACTTGAATGTATATTTGCACGGCGTATCGTTTAGGAAGTAACGGGACGAGTCTTTATCACGTTTCACCGTTATCATTGAAACGTGAAACGAAAAATGATACTAAGACAAACACCATCGATCCGGAACAATCAAAAAGCTTTTCGGGCTCGTTGTTCGTCCGATGAAGATTTTCTCTAGGATTTTCACAACGACGATGTTGAATTAAAAAAAAAAAAAACAGAAAATTCACCATAAAAATCCATCACCGTTGCGTGACGTAGCTCCGTCTCGTCATTCCGTTCTTAATCACGAATTACAGTTGTTACGCAAGTAATTGCGCGGGTTGACAACGTCGAGCGGTATGGGCTTGATAAGAAGTGGACCGCTTTCTTTGCATCTTTTTTTTTTTCGAAAATACCGGCTTTATAATCCGCGGTTTTGGATTTCTCGAAATTTTTGGGTTTTTTAGAATTACGAAATATTTTCATGATAATTGTCATTTTAATTGAATTAAATAATAACAGAATATTTATAAATGATTAAATTATAGTAATAAAATAAAATAAATTAATTATAAATAATTAATTTCAAATAAATTAATTTATACATAATTCATAAATTAAAATAAATTAATTAATATATATATATATTTGATTAATTAATTATTACGTAAAATAAAAATAAAAATAATTCTTTTTATGTATTTGTACGGAAATAAAATTAATCTTTTTTTAAAATACGTTTTTGCGAGGAAAATTCGTTAATTTCGCGATTAATAGTAAAAATGAGCGAAGAGTTTAAGTAAAGTTTACTTTGCAACTTTTTAGCCCACGAGTTCCACGATAATAAATTCATCTCGCGGCTTTTGATCCTAAACGTCCCTCGAGCCCTCCGGTGAACCGTGCACATTCGAGAATCTCACGGAACAAAGCCTCTCGGAGGTTGCCCTAATTTTCCTTTCTTTCTATTTTTTTTTCGCTTCCTCTATTGTTCCCGTGGCTGAGGACGGAAAAGTTCTCGTCGAGAGTTTTTTTTTCCCGTGTAACGCGTTATTAACTGAGCGTGTCTTTTCCCTGTTTTTTTAAACATTTTTTTTCAAGCCGCAGTATTTTATTCGTTTGGGTTTGTTTGGGTCAAAGATTTTCCGTAAATCTCGAAAAAAAAGGAAAAAATATATTTTTTTTTATTTTCTGTTTTTTTTCCGAATTAATTTTGTATTTTACAAAAATAATAATAATAAAGAATAAATATTAAGTTGATAATAATAATAATAATAATAAAAACAATCATAAACATTTGTTATAAAATAATCATTTAAAGAATGAAAAGCATTTAAAAAAATTTAAATTCAATTTAAATTTATTTAAATTTATAATTTATTTTATAAAATGTTTAATAATTATTCTCTTTAAATTAAAAATTTGAATTTAAGATGAAAAGCATTTTAAAAAAATGTAAATTTCGTTAAAAATATTAAATAATCTAAAAAATGAAAAAAATAATAAATATATATCCAAATAATAACAAAAAAAAAAATGGAAAAAAATAAAATAATTATTTTTTAATTTTTGTCGATTCCAGGGAAAAGTATATCTGTTCGACAAAGTATTCAAGCCAAATGCGACCCAAGACAAGGTATACAATGAAGCCGCGAGGTCCATCGTCACGGACGTCCTGGCGGGCTACAACGGCACTATTTTCGCTTACGGGCAAACTTCGTCGGGTAATTACTCTTTTTTCCTTTTTTTTTCTTCATTTTTTAATTTTTTTTTTTTTTCAACTAACCTTAATCACGTATTTTTCATGTTTTCTTTTTCGGTCGTAATTTTTCATTGCGTTTTGAAGGTAAAACGCACACGATGGAGGGCGTCATAGGCGATCCCAACAAACAGGGAATCATACCGAGAATCGTGAATGACATTTTCAATCACATTTACGGTATGGAAGAGAATTTGGAGTTTCACATCAAAGTGTCGTATTTTGAAATTTACATGGACAAAATCAGAGACTTGCTTGATGGTAAGATGATTTTTTTTCGTTTATTTATTAAATAATTAATAATTAATTAATTATTAATTAATTATGAATTTTTTTTATTTTTTGGAAATTCGTTGACAATTTTTTTTCGTAAATTTGAATTGAACAGTATCGAAAGTAAATCTGAGCGTGCACGAGGACAAAAATCGAGTTCCGTTCGTGAAGGGTGCAACCGAAAGATTCGTCTCGAGTCCGGAGGAAGTATTCGAGGTTATAGAGGAGGGAAAGTCGAATCGTCACATAGCGGTGACGAACATGAACGAGCACAGTTCCCGATCACACTCGGTATTCCTGATAAACGTAAAGCAGGAAAATTTGGAAAATCAGAAGAAACTTTCCGGAAAATTGTATCTGGTCGATTTGGCTGGTTCGGAGAAGGTAAGAAATACGAATTTATTTTCTTTTTTTTTTTTTTTTTGTCTATTGATTTTATTGAGTCGAAATCGAAAGAATCGATAAAAAAACGAACTTTTTTGGAAGAGAAGAATTACAAACCCAAACAAACACAATAAAACTCAAAAAAACAAACCCAAACAAAATCCAAACTGATACAAACGAACTAACCCAAACGAAACCCAAACAAAACCGAAACGAACCCAAACAAGACCCAAACAAACCCAAAGCAACGAATTCCAGGTATCGAAAACCGGCGCCGAAGGAACTGTGCTGGACGAAGCGAAGAACATAAACAAATCGCTTTCAGCCCTTGGAAACGTAATTTCAGCACTCGCGGACGGAAACAAGACCCACATACCGTATCGCGATTCCAAACTGACGAGAATCCTCCAGGAGTCATTGGGAGGCAACGCTCGGACGACGATTATCATTTGTTGCTCACCCGCGAGTTTCAACGAGTCGGAAACGAAGTCGACTTTGGATTTTGGTAACTTCCGGTTTATCTAAACGATCAATCACGAATTTCCAATAAAAATTCATTTTTTAATTAATTTTAATTAAAAAGTTAAATTTTTTAATTAATTTTAATTAAAAAGTTAATTTTTAAGTTAATTTTCAATTAAAATTCATTTAAAAATTAATTTTCAATTAAAATTAATTTTTTAATTAATTCTAATTAAAAAATTAAATTTAATTGATTTAAAATTACTTTTTTCAATGAAAAATTCAATTTCTCAAATTTCTCGAATTTTCGCAAGGTAAACGCGCGAAAACTATCAAGAACGTCGTTTGCGTCAACGAAGAACTCACCGCGGAGGAATGGAAACGCCGCTACGAACGGGAGAAGGAAAAAGCAGCGAGATTCAAGGGCAAAGTCGAAAAACTCGAAGCCGAACTCGCACGTTGGCGTCAGGGCGAAACTGTCAATCCGGAGGAACAAGTCAACCTCGTGGAGGCTCCGGAAGTCATTACTCCCGTTGTACCAGTCACCGAGGGTATGAAAAATGAATTTTCGATATTTCACATTCGAATTCGAATATATTCGAATTTTCGATAAATTTTATTATGCTCGAGTTAAAAAAAAAATTCATTTAAAACAAATTTTAAACCCTATTCAATTAAAATTTAATCAAAATTTAAACCCAAATTTAACTTAAAAGTAAACCCAATTTTAACCTGAATAAAAACCGAAATTTAACCTGAATTTAAACCCAAATTTAACTTAAATTCAAACCCAAATTTAATCCAAATTTAACCTGTACTTAAACCCAAATGTAAATCCTATTTATCCAAAATTTAAATCTTATCTAAGCCAAATTTAAACCCTACTCAATCCAAATTTAACCAACATTTAAACCCAAATTTAACCGAAATTAAATCTAAATTTAACCGAAATTTAAACCCAAACAAACTTAAACCCTATTTATCGCAAAAACTTTCGAGCAATTCGGGAATTACGAAATAAAATATAAAATTTTACAAAATAATCATAAAAATAATCGAAATAATTACGAAAAATATTAAAAAAACGTAAAATAAAGTTGAAAAACACGATTTAATGACGTATACGTGAATATCGGTGGGAAACCACGATAATTAGGGACGATCGAAGAAGGACCCATGCCAGCGATCCCTGGTGGCGGCCTAATGGTCGGATCACTTTCGAACGAGGAAAGGCAAAAGCTGGAGGAGGAACGCGAACGCCTTTATCAACAGCTGGACGACAAGGACGAGGAGATCAATCAGCAATCCCAATACCTCGAGAAACTTAAGGAACAGCTGGAGGAACAGGAAGAACTGATAGCTGGCGCACGAAGGGATTACGAACAGTTGCAACAGGAAATGAACACCATCAACCAGGAAACCGAAAGCGCCAAGGAGGAAGTCAAGGAAGTTTTGCAAGCTCTCGAAGAATTGGCTGTTAATTATGATCAGAAGTCGCAAGAGGTTAGTTTCTAGAAGAATTTCGAGGTTGTTTGGGTTTGTTTGGGTTTGTTTGGGTTTGTTTGGGTTTACCTATTTATTATAATCGTCTACGTCCAATTTCTAACGATATCTTTTCCTTGTCTCAAATCCAGGTGGAAATAAAGAACAAAGAGCACGAAGCGCTGATGGAAGAATTACTGGCGAAGCAAACCGCGTTCAACGCGACTTCGTCGGAGCTTCAACAGCTGCGAGACGGATCGGCTCATCAGCGCAAAAGAACCGCCGAAATGCTCACCAATTTGCTCAAAGATTTGGGCGAAATCGGGGTCGCGATCGGCGGTGACGAAAATCTCAAGGTTATCTTATTATTACAGTGGAAATCGCAAGTTTCAATAGAATCGAGATTTTTTATTTTTCGCGTTTTTTTTTCTTTTGTTTTTTTTTTCAAATGTTTCAGATGACACCTGACGCCAGCGGCAAACTCGAGGAAGAATTCACAGTCGCCAGGCTCTACATAAGCAAAATGAAATCCGAAATTAAAAATCTTGTTCAGCACTGCTCGGAATTGAAAACTCTCCAGGCTGACTGCAATAAGAAAGTGAGTTTTTTTTTTGTCACCTGTCGATTTCAAGCTCTCTAGAAATTTTTTTTTAAATAGGGCTTAAATTGGGGTTAAATCGGGTTTAAATTGGGGTTAAATCGGGTTTAAATTGGGGTTAAATCGGGTTTAAATTGGGGTTAAATCGGGTTTAAATTGGGGGGGGTTAAATCGGGTTTAAATTGGGGTTAAATCGGGTTTAAATTGGGGTTAAATTGGGTTAAAATTAGGGTTAAATCGGGTTTAAATTAGGATTAAATCGGGTTTAGATAAGGTTTAAATCGGGTTTCCATTCGGGGTAAATCGGGTTTGAATTAGGATTAAATCGGGTTTAGATAAGGTTTAAATCGGGTTTCCATTCGGGGTAAATCGGGTTTGAATTAGGGTTAAATCGGGTTCAAATTAGGGTTAAATCGGGTTTAAATTAGGGTTAAATCGGGTTTAAATTAGGGTTAAATCGGGTTTAGATAAGGGTTAAATCAGGTTTAAATTAGGGTTAAATCGGGTTTAAATTAGGGTTAAATCCGGTTTGTTTGGGTTTACATTTCACCTTGGTCCATCTCTGAAAAGCGTCGTTTTGAAAATCTCTGTTTTCTCAAAAAAAAAAAAAAAAAAAAAACAAAAACAAAAAAACAAAAAAAAACAGGTTTCGGAGTACGAGAAGGATTTGGCGGACTGCAGACTGTTGATATCGCAACACGAGGCTCGAATGCAAACCCTGTCGGAATCGATGAAGGAAGCGGAGGCGCGAAAGCGAGCGCTCGAGGAGGACCTCGACGCGTTGCGCGAGGAGTGCGCCAAGCTCAAGGCCGCCGAGCAGGTCCAGGCTGTCACGAACAAGGAAAAAGCCGAGGAGAAAGAGGCCGCGACGAAGATGCGAGTTGCTCTCGAGGAGCAAATGGACCAGTTGCGCGACGTTCATCAGAAACAAGTACGCACCATTCCAATCACTTTTTTTATTTATTCAACCCAAATTTCTAACCTCATTTAGCCCAAATTTAAAACTCATTTAAACCAAAATTTAAACCTCATTTGACCCAAATTTAAACCCTATTTAACCCAAATTTAACCAAAATTAACACCCTATTTAACCTAAACTTAAATCCCATTTATTCCAAATTTAAATCCTATTTATCTCAAACTTAAACCCCATTTATCCCAAATTAAAATCCTATTTATCCCAAATTTAAATCTTATTTATCCCAAATAAAAATCCTATTTATCCCAAATTTAAAT
>JAPYZJ010005024.1:0-12343 GCA_030522765.1 Ophioninae sp. B BG-2022a
GATGAGAAATGAGGAGAAATATGAATACGAAGGGAGGGGACAGGTAAAAAGCGCTAATCGCGCGTACCAATGAGGAAAACAGTCAATAAAAAAAAAAAAAATGGTTTCTATTGAGTGCCACGGCATGTACCATCACATGCTCAGTGCACTGCGTAACAATCACACATACTCGTGCAATTTCTCGTTTTACGCGAGAACGAAAGTACACACGTATTCTTGGGGCGCTCCCATACACTCATCGGTACGATATTTTTTTTCGGCATGTGTGTTGGGCAAATATGTATGTGAATACTGTACATTTGTAGCAAGTACATACGTTCGCCTGTATAAACGTTACGATACACGTGAGACTCGCAAAATTGCTCTTAAGACGACAAAACACCCACACGAAATACCAGCAATTGCGCACAGAAATGAACACACGTGCGAATGGATATAAGTGTACATTATTTTATACCGCTTTTTCGTATTGGATTCAATCTTTATCGCAGGCTCGTTTAGATTTTCGTTTTCGCTCGATTTTGACAAATGTGGGTAGATGTATAGAGTGATTCATTAAAAGCTAGTCACGCAAAGACTATATATCTTTTTATATTTAAAATGTATTATCATTTGAAGAAAAGCTTATCAGTTGAATTATGTGTTGCTACATCGCCAATCGATATAAACGGTTTTGGCAATTCCAATAATCTGAAAAACAAGCAAAATGTACTTTAATAGTCTGTACTTCAATAATAATAATTTCGTAAACCCAGATATTCTATTTTCGAAAATTAGTCAGTTATGTACCTATTGTAAAACAAAATAATATTTTCGGAAAAGGAATAATAAGTTTAATTATTTATTATTCGCAAATGGATGAACATATGGAGCATACGAATGATGTGGTCATACCGCACAGAATGGTATTGGATAAAACATATACATGTATGATCTCTTAGAGACCGCCACGTATGTAGGGACTTTCGGCTTGGGAAAAGTAGACTGGCCAACTAAGGAACCGCAGTATTCTTCTGTACTTTGATTTCCTTGTTTCTTCTCGCTCTCCCTTTCTCTATCTCCAGGGGTCTCGCAGTACTCATCGTTGTTGAACAAAATCGCCTGTTCACCATTTTGCCTTCACGAGTGTAAAAAAAAAACCAAAACGGAGGGCGGAAGCCGCAAAACTATACGTCGTTAGAGTCGTTTTGCTCATCCTTGTCGCTTCTACCAAAACGTAAGTGCACGTGGACAGCTGTGCACCTCACGAGCGCAATGTTCCTCTGCACTTGCCTTCGTATTTGCTTTTTGGCCCCATTCTTGCCCACCTCCCTCTTCCTTGCCTTCTTCGGTTTCCCGCAGAATCCAATATACCCGAATGTGTGTCGCTAGGTCAGCGTGCCTTGTTCCCCCGAGGCACTCGGAGCATTCGCCTAAATCGCTTTGCCGATAAAAAGAAACGTTGCGAATTTATTTTCGCTGCCTCTTGCTCGTTTCCCCTTTCCGTCGTGCTTTGCACGTGGTGCATTTCGTCGCCACAGCCGACGATAGAGACGAGCAAGAAACCCAACCCTTCGCTTCCCTCGATCGACCGGTCGAGAACAAACTTCTCGTCGATTCCAGTGACTCCAGTCGTACACTTTATTCTCCCGTATACGTTTGCATCGGCTATTCTCGTTTTTCCAACGGATCGAAGAACCTACTAAAATCCGTGAGCAAATAGGAGAATGCACGACAGAAAATAAGTCGTGTATACACCACGTGCATTACAAATTTAACCCTGGCAAAGATGATGATGGAACTTCGTGCTCAACGAAGTTGGGTCATGCATATATGGTTAAGGAAAATAAAATTGGACTTTCATTGACGTCAGATTGCGAGAGAACGTTGAGAGAAAACGAGCTTTGCAGCGAGGCGACTCGTAAGACGCTTGATAAAATATGAGCCCTGAACATTAATATTTAAAAGTCCCTCTTCACGATTTTCTCGTTTTTTTACTTGTTAGTAACTCTGCTAATAACATTAAGCAAATTTCGCTTGTATGTTTTTAGCTGTTGAAAAAGATAACTGTACCTAGTCTATGTGAGCTTTAGTAATTTCAGGGACTACGCGAAATAGAAAAAACGATACTATAAGGATATAAATAAAAATAAACATTGCTTTGTTTTTGAAAAGTAAAGAACTTTTTTTTGGGATGATTCAAACGGCAATTCATACGAGAGCATAGATTATCTTTGTCGACATCACTTTTCGCAGCACCCTGTATACTCGTAAAGCCACCCACATTACTCGACGTCCCAAGATTATTTTTTTTTTCTTTTCTCTTTCTGTGCTTCAATCTTCCACGGGTTTTCATAGCTGTGCCCAATTGAAAGTACGCTATCGCGATCTAGAAATCGAGCCATCGATTATGGGGGTTAGCCCCGCTAGGCGGCTCAATCTGTACACACACATATATATGTCTATAGCCACCGCACAGCTTTTACTCTCGCAGAAACTAATTTCGTAGATTCCTTCATCTGTGGATCCATCTTGAGATCTTTGGTCCTTTCCTGACATACGTCACATCGGAAGGGACAGTAAAATAGAGATGGAGAGGGCGATAGGAAATAGGGAAAAAGCCAATAAAGCTTAACCATCCGACTGACAGGTAAATTAACAAAGTCTTCTCGAAAAAGTTGGTCCCTTTTTTCGTCGTCGCGCCATCCGTTGGCGATACGTACATAGTATCTGTTATCGTAAAATGTGTGTCTATTATGCCGTTTGGCAAGTTCTCGAACTCGTCCTGCGTACCGGGTGAAATACTAGAATTGATCACTGCGAAAGAAAAGGTTGCAAAGAGTTTTATGTCAGAGGTCGCGTTTCCAAAAATTATCCTTGAAAATCAAAATTTCGTTTTTCAATTTACAGTTTTTGAATATTTTCAATTTTCAAAAAAGATTCCTTAGAAAAATAACTTACGTACCTGAAAATAACTAAAGAAAAAATATCAAAGTTTTGTTATTAAGGTAAAAGAACTTTTTATTATTTTCTCATTAAAAATCAGTTCACTTAGCGTCTACGGAGATTAGCAAACGAGTAATATTTTTTTTTATCAATATTGAAAAAAACCTGAAACTTTGCATAACTATAGACCAATCGTGTGTAAAATCCTAACTGCCCAATTCAAAAACGTTGACTCGGAAACAAACTTGCAATTCCCAGGGTTTGCTGTAATTTCCTTGTGTCATGCAACTAAAACGCGCAGATCTTTATATTGAGCGCGCAAATCCGAAAAGCTCTTTTTTCTCAAGTGTCAAAACGGAAATTGACATTTTCCTCCAGTGTCCCGTTTTCACCGAGCTCGTTGTCTCGAGGGCATTTTTTTCGATGACTCGATACCAAAGTGCCAATAATCCGGCCAGACGGCACGCGTATACTTAGACCCGACCAGACTTTTCGCCCAAGTCACAGTTCACAAACTCCGCGAAACTCAGCGTTCTCCAACGTTCCGCCGATCAGCGACGATGACGACGACGACGACGACGACGACGACGATGGCAACTTACGACGTGCGAAAGGAGAATCAAAGTTCCTCCAGGTTGCTGATCTATGACGTTATTAGTCGCAACATGTGGCGCGACCCGTCGCGACCCAACGGTGCTACTGCCGACATATTGGAGTACGCTATACCCCCTGGCTCGATTTCCCGCCCCTTAATATTTCCCACGTATCGTCCAGAAAAGGAAGCAGGGAGAGAGAGAGAGAGCGAGCGATCAAGGGTGACTGGCCGGTTCGGCAATAGCATATATTGGCTCCCAGATGCTAAGAAACCCCTTAAACTTGCTTAGGCATCTCACTCAAGAAATTTTCGATCGGTTAGAAAATCGATAGAGGATGGAAGGGGATGTACTCTAGGTATGGTACAAATTGATGTACCCGAGACGAAATAAGAACCTATTTTGAAAGACTTTCGTTCCATCTAAGCCCTACTTGACGCTACTTTATAATGTTTTTTAGACGACTACTCAATGCAGTGTTAGTCAATCAATCAAAACAATTACCAGCTTTAAACATTTCCGGTGAAAACTCATAATTGTTTGTTATACGAGGGTGAATATATTACAACGAGAATTAGCTCTTGAAGATTATCAAAAGCTCATTGACTATTTTTTCATTTCAAATTGCTTTAAACGACAGAAGGACCCATGTCAATTAATTATACAGCAATTGAACGTTATTTTACACAATGATAACTTCATTGTTTATGGATACTTTTGTTCATAAAAAGAAATTTAAATTTGACGAGTATACTTATGAATCGTGTGAAACATCTGGACATCGCCATTCCATTACTACCACCCGAAACAAATCTGAAAAACCAACTGGTCTCAAGTTTCTAAAAACCTTTACATAATTGTCTCAATTTTACAAACACTTCTCGCAATAATACAATTGCGACTCTCAAATCCTACGAAGTTTTTTCTAACCACATAAAAAAACATATTGTTTTGTAACGCTTTCAATATCAGAATCAACAAGACACGAGTGCAAAATACATTCGCGAATTTCCAAAGTTGCTTGACATGAAAGATCGCCACGACAGCACGACCAGCGTCCAACACCGTCACGTTATCGTGTCAAAGATAATTCATTTAAATGCGCACAGATGCATATCAATGAAAGCATATTTATGTCTTTCGTAGCTTTGTTCGAGCTCGCATTCACTTTCTAGCTCCATTTCATTGCATAAATGGCCTCGTCAACGTTTCAATGTTTGTCGTCTGTCGCGAGCGAGCAGATTCAGGGTTAGAGACAGATTAGAGAGACGGAGAGAACGAGAGGGAGGGAGAGAGAGAGAATGAGCGAAGAGGAGGGTTGGGGGGGGGGCGGGTTGTCCAGCTGCTAAATCCATTCGAATTTCAACGTCGTGCCAGTCGCCTCTGGCATCAGTTGGTGGATTTCCTATCTCCTCGGCTCACGGAACGGACGCCGCCGTTCATGAATAAAACAAGCCGATGGTGGCGTACGTCAAACTGTTGAACGCACGCGAGAATTCTGTGGAATTTCACGTTTGTTCAGCACTGGACCTTGTTATACCCGTATATGCATAGTCCTGCCACTAACGTTCGTTCGGCTTTATGGATTTACGCCTTTCTGTCTCTGGCTCGCTCTTTCTCTCGTTCTTCTTCTATAAATCTTCGTTGGCATCGTTATCACCGTGAATTTACGTTTTATCCGTCCCGATGAAAACTAATGTCGTAATGCGATTTTAGTTTTCGTCTTTAGGCAATGTCCAACATCCATCGTGCAATCCCAGATCTTCCGATTTCATAACAACATTGTTTGATGTAAATCTGCCCACGCAGGAATAAATACGTCATTAGCGATAAAAGAATCCTCTTGACGAATCAGCCGAGATTGAAAGGGTTGCAGGGAGACTAGAGGGATGTTCGCGTCAGCATTTTCCGAATCGAGAAAACAAGCTTTATTCTGATTTTTTTCTCAATCTTTTTATATTTCTTTATCATTATTTTTCTATTATTATTATTACCCCTTATGCTTTTTTGTACTGATGGGGCGATGAGAGTTTTTTTTTGCAGGGCTGGAAAGTGCTGAATTTGTCTTGGATATGGTCTAAAAAATGAACAAATATTTTCATATTAGCGAATTTATTCAATTTGTAAAATAGTGCAGATTTTTTTGCGTTCACGGTGTAGCTCAAGAACTGAGGGGTTTGAACTCAAATTACCACATATCGTAGGTTCACCACTTGGAATGACGTCCTAACCATAAAGGTACTAACCACGGATTCAAATTCAACAAAATAAATACTTCATGAAATTAGAATTTTTTCTTATTTGCCAATGAAGTGTGTATTTATCAAAAAAAAAAAACTCAACAACTCCAACAACCATACTCATCACACTTTGAGATTTCGTTCGAACTGAAAAAGAGAAAGACACTTCCGAGAGAAACTTTTTCAGTGGCGCAACTGCGAGTGAAATAAATTTGCAAAAACCATCGGAATAATATTGTGTCCCAGAAGGGCCGGAGTGTGGAGGGGGGAAATCCGAATCGAGGCGAGATCACCGTTTGATAGACGATAAAGAGAAAGTAAGGGCACGGGCGAATCACAAGAAACAAATGGCACTCCGAGAGTCCGGGCGAGACTCAACCGCCTCTTAAGGCCTGGCCGTTTTTTTCGGGACCTTCAAGCTGTTACCTCGTAGCATCTTAAATAACGCGGATCTTGCGTACCGCCCGCACACAAATGAGATTCCTCGCGGGCTTCCTGTTCGTGCTGCGAAGCGGCGAAAGCATCGGATGGACGGAGCAAGAAGGGCCGAGGGGGGCGGAGCCATTTTCCGGAGGAAGCTCGGAACGTTTTACGATTGTCTCGAAAAAGCGTGAAAATTATGAATCGCCTTCTCTCTACTTAGTTTGCCGAGATTTCCCGTCGTGTTCGCACGCGTGCAAAAAGAGAATCAAGGATCGGAAGTATCGTCCGTGTATACCGGGTAGTCGAATAATCGTCAACACCCTCGATATCTACGAAATTACGGACCGTAGAAAAGGATGTGTCGAATCAAAGTTGGCGTGCTCAAATGGCGCTATCGAACGATGTTAACGATATTTGCGTGCGTGACCTTGCCCACGTGCCACTTCGGTTTTTTCAAATACAAATCCACGTTTTTCATCCATGATCCGATAACGGCTTCTGCAACGAATATATTCGAAGTTCGTTCAAGGTCATCGCAATGCACGAAGGAGAATCGTCCGATCTTTTTTTTTTTGTCGAAATCCACAATTAAAAGATATCCCGGCCGATCACCACCGAATCACCCGATACCGAGTCTACCGAATAATTGGATCAACCAGCTGGAAAAGGAATCGTTTCAAAACTCGGCAACGCAAATGATCTTCCATCTACCCCCTCTCGGCTCTCGTTCTACTGTTTTTGCCCCCTTTTCGACAACTCCCGAAGCACGTTCCGAATTTAGCACGAGAGAGTGGAAAGCGGCGAAATAATAAAGGGAATCACGAAAATGGCGAGACTCGCGTTTCTCGTCGTGCCGATCTCCACGAGAGTGTAACATCGAGCAACAACACTCTCCGCGCTCGGCGCATACCTATATTTCCATCGGCGTTTCAGGAAGAGCCGTATTGCGGGTGAATTGTACTCGAAATACCTTTTAGAGCGCGGGAGGGGGAGGATGAGGAGGTGCGATCGAAAAGGTTGCTGAGTAGAACAGAAAGAGAGGGACGGACACATGTATAGGTACATACATATACACAAAGAGTAGCGAAAGAAGAAACGGCGGCATGATTTTATTTAAAACGCTTTGGGAACGAGAAGCGTTGCGCTTTAAATAAGGCAAATAAGGAGGAGCGCGTTCCATTGAGTTCGTGAGTGCGGATTCTTTGGCTTTGGTGTTCGAGATATACGTATACTTGAGAAAAGGACATTTCGAAGCTGGACTATGAGCGTACCGTTTAGTGTAGGTACGTTTGGATATTTCGAGGAGAGTCCTCGAAGTCGAATCGTCTCCGAAATGGTCTTTGGGTCCGCTGATAGTTAATACGTAGGTGTAATAGGAGGCGAAAAGTGTGCGGCTTGCGGAAATAAGGAGGAATATAAGGAGCGATGCGCGAAAGAGGCTACACAGAATGGGCGTGCGAAAGAGGAATATACGCGATAAAACGGCGATGGGAGGAAGAGAAGCGCAAAAAAACACGAGAGGGAGAGAGAGAGATAGGTGGCGAGCGGACACGCGAGATCCAAAGTGCTTTACCTTATACCTGCCGCGCCGGCATAATAGAACACGATGGGGGCGCGAGAAACGGGCCTATAAATGGATCCGTGGAATTTAAGGCATCGGAGCTGCGAATAAGAGCCCCCGTGACACCTACATAAACACGAGATCGCGAATGTTACTTATAATGCGAGAATTCACCTGGTTTCGTCTTATTCCCGACGACGATTCCGCAACGACGGCCTATGAGAGAAAGCCAGAGAGGGAGCCTCATCAATACGCAAATGATCGCGAGTACAGAAAAAAGGACAGAATGAAAAATACTTCGTGGGAGATATCGAAATGCAAATGAAATTGAGAAAGCTCCGGATTAAGGACCAACGACGTCTTCAATTCCGATGATCACCGTTTCTGTATAGAATCAGTTTTGTCTCGAACAATCATTTCTACAAGTGTTGCGATTAGTTATTATTCGTTTTGGTCACTGAGCGCTGTTTTCGGTTCCGAAGGGGCTTGAGAGGTGGTCCCCGGCTGCTTTCCGATGCAGACCAATAGTATCGTTTTTGCATAAGGGAACAGGGTAACTGCTGAAAAGTTGTGCCAGCTAGTCGTATTTTTATTGCGTTTTTGCCAGAACACGAACAAAACACAGATGGAACCGTAATATTTTTTATAAGTTTGAGGATTCGTTGGTTCGATGGAAAAAATTCTTCTGATAAAGTGTTCCATACTCTCATAGGCTACTCGCCCCAAAAGGACGAGCATGGTTACCCGCGAGACGGGTTAAATCGGAGCATTCTAAACTTTCGTAATCAATCTTTATTAAAATCAAATATAAAGCTTTTCTGTGAAGTGTGTTAAGTAGTTATTAATTGGATTAGTTTGCTACCTGACCAGTGTGGTTTAATTATTCCAATACTTATTTTTGAAGCCTGAAATTGCAAAGTGCGCGCACTTGGCCCGATCATCCTTCATCGCTAATCGATCTCAACTGTCTTACTGCCCTCAGCGAAATCCATCTAATTTTATCCGTGGCGATGGGTAGGATTGCCCAAAGTGTGATAGTTTGGCATCGTTCCCTTTTTTTCATTCCTTCTCTCATATTCATTACTCCGTACCCTTTCAAGTCTGCGGGCATACGCGACCTGTACAGACTTTCCGCGAAGTCTGCTTTTGGGATACGTCCAGCCATCGCGGTTGATGCAGGCTTGCCGGCGTCGTTTCGCTTCTGCCAGCGCGAGCTTTCCCGCGGACTCGCGAATAAATGTACCAAATGTACTCGAGAGTGATGGATATACATACACACACGTGTGGTGGACATATATTGGGCAAAATTTCAAGTCGACTGGACCGCCGGAGTTTCGTAACGGACTGAAGGAAACGAGGGCTGGAGGGGGAAGGTTGGAAGACTCGTTCGATGGTCTTTTTGAGTCGGTCATATTTGGCAAACGTTTGCGAGCTGCGGCCACTGTAAGCTCCCCCTCCCTCCCTCCCTTCCTCGCTATCTCTCCCTCTCTCTTTTGAAGTTTTTCGAACGAGCTTTCTCCTTCGTTTTCATCCTGTTCCTTCCATCGCGCCAGGGAGTTTGGCGCTAGGTGAATCCAATCTGCTTATTGCCCATTTGTAACGTTTGCACGTGTACCAGTGAGTGCACACAATGCACGTATGCATCTCTATCCGTCTGTGCTGCAGCGCAACCTTTTTGTCTTTTCTTCTCGTTTACGTCTGTTGGCCTTTTTTCAGCAATTCAACCGCGAACTTTCCCATAGCGAGATTGTACGATCGCTCTCCGGCTGTCGTGGAAAGCCTCGAGAAAAAGCAAGCTTCCAGTGGTATAGGGGTCTACACACGTGTACGTGTAGATTCGGTTGAGGATCGCAAGGCGAGCACGCTTCTTCTGTCTCGTTCAGAGTATACTCTCCGTACACCGCGAAGTCATTCTTTCTGGCCCCCGCGAGCATTCTTTGCTCGAATAGCTCACATTTGTCTCTTCGGTCTCGGCACTCCGCGACTCTGTACACATGACTCTCGCGCGCTAGGAACACGAGCAAGACTGGCCTGATGGACAAACAAATAAATAAATGAAAAAGAAAGGCGAAACGAATAACAGGGGTAAACAATGACAGATTTGCAGCTTGGTTGTTAGAATCGATTTTTCTAGCTGACTTCGACCCTGAAGCTTCTCATAGTAGGAGAGAATGGAAGTGGGAAAGTAAATCTGAATTTAAGAACACGCCGAAGATGTAACACGTGAAACGTGAATTTTTCACGTTTCGTCGAAACGGACACAATGGGTTGAATTACACACAAAAAGGAACTTGAACTACTTGATTCGGATTCGGTTGAGAGTGTGAAATTTTGTACAGCAGCGGTAGTGCACCATCCGTTAAGTAGCTTCAGCCAAGGCTCAATGGCGTTCGAAATAGGATATTTCGAAGATCTGAAAATTTGCAAACTCTGCAATTTTCCATGAGTTTGCAGAGTCTTATTAGACGGGCTGATCCCACGCGAGTGAAAATTTGAAATTGTATCGGGAATTTCGATACTCCAGCGGAAAATCGGAGGATGAAGATGGTGAAGGAAGAAGGAAAATGAAAAAAGAAGAAATGGTCGGTGTTAACGCCGTGTAGCAGTTTCTCGCGTGCCAAGAAATGGCTGGGGTAAAACCGATGCATATTAAAATGATGAGTGCCGTGTCGAGAGCCCCCTGGTGTAGATCGCGAGAGAAAGAGAGAGCTTTCGCCTCCCGGCGACATGTTTCGTGCTCCAAACGTACTTTTTTACATTGCGGATATACCTTTTTATGCATATATATATGTATATCTGCATATATATGTTTTTATTGTATAAACAGCTGAATTCACTTTTTGCCCCCGGCTGCTCCATCGTGCGCCATCCTCTGCTTATCAAATATGAAGAAAAATGTTAAATAACACTCGCTGGGTACGAAGCTACGTACGAAGTGCGGTGGCTAAAATCTCACGAAACTGGAATACCAGACGTTGGCTAATGGCGCGACGCGGATAAAACGAAAGAATGAAAATGGAATAATGAAAAATGTGAAAAAAAAGAACGAAAAATATGGAAAGGGACGAAAGCGGCTGGACGGGTGACGTCCCTTTGCTCCACGCACGTACTTTTTTTAGATCGGCATTATGACGGACGGTAGGAGCGAAATTGCTCGCTCTCGCGGCCGTACCTACGCGTGAATATGTACGTACAGGGTGGCTTGAAAACATCCAAGAGGAAAATCGAGATCAGTGTCCAGTCAAATGAATTCCATTTTACGATCTTTTTTCGATTTCGGGAAAAACCTACTTCGAACTATTTTCCTAGGTTTCTTTTAGGTTGGTGTTATTTGCAGAATCTTTTAAGAAATATGACTTTTACATCAGTAATAAGTGTTGTTTAGCGCTTTTTCTGCAGTTTCGCAAATAATGTCTTAGCTCTATGAAAACTTTATTGTTCGATAATTCAGCCGGACGCAAAAATTTGATATCGTTCGTTATATATCGAGCATATCAGATTTTTCGGTTCTCCCGTCGTCTGGATGAGTTTGAAAGCTGAAACAAGAGACGAGGGAGGGGAAATAGAGAAACGGAAGAGGTCGTTGCGATTGTATACCTATTTCGATATCGCTAATGGACTATCGACAGTTCATGATGAAAGACTGGTAAGTTTGGTACGTCGGAATTAATACTCTTTTTTGCCGACAGTGCGCTGTGGATACGGAACACATTACGTGCATATATACAGGGTGTCCCACGATGGACTGTCATTCGTGAAATGGGCGGTTGGGACTGAAATTCTGAGTCTATGATATAAGAATGTATGGTTTCCGGATCAAGCCCTGAATTATTATTTTTTTCAAGGCAGCCAATCGTTGAGAGGCGTGACGTCGGTGAGCGATACGCACGTGAGGTAGTGCCTGCCGGTGTGGTTCTCCAACGTGCGGGCACTCCCGCTCGTCGGTGTGAGCGGGTGGTAGTAGCTGCCCAACCCAACAAAACCCAAACAAAACTCCAAATAATGATTATATTTAGATGTTCAGTGTCATATCGTAGGTCCATGTCCATGTATTTTTATAATTTGAAGAAAAATTCAACATTTAATTCGCCTTGAACTCTCCACTTCTAGACAAAAATGTCAAAAAAATATTCTAGAAATGTTTTTTGCATTTTCCCAGTCTAATTTTGCACTTTCGGCAAAAACTCGGGAATATTCGTAATCAGCGGAAAATTTCCGATTAAATAGACCCTTTTGAGAGTTTAAGAATGGAAAAAATTTTTTTTCGTTTTTCCCGGCCACTTTTCCGGAATCTAAAAAATCACGAAGTTTCAAAAGGTCGTAGGGTGAAGTCCTTAATCGCTACGAAGATTTATTCGGTGGGTTTGGAAAAGGTTTTTGCCTGACTTAAATAATAGCGTTGGATTCATATCGATATTTCGTATAGTTTTCCCGGAAAGTCCACTCGAAAAACCGCACAAAAAGAGGCAAAGGGGTATGTATGGAAAAATTTGCAAAAATCAATGGTCCAACTTTGAAATTCTGCCAAAAATCGAAAAATCATCGGATTTCAATGATTAAAAAAGCATTTTGAAGAGAAAATCATAACGAAAAGATTGAGC
>JAPYZJ010005025.1:0-12565 GCA_030522765.1 Ophioninae sp. B BG-2022a
AAGTCTATGTTTATTGTATCGTCGGTGGGAAGAAGACCGTAACGATCACTTCTGCCTGTTTTTTTTTTTTTTTTTTTCTTCTTTCCCCCCTTTGTTATTTTCCGATGTTCGCCTTCCCGTGGCCTTGATCGCTACAAAACGCCATCGAAAATTCCACCTCGAATGTCATTTCCACTTGACCGGATGTCGAATTTTCAAAATCCAAGTTTTCGACTAACCGGAAATTGTTAAATCGTCAATCGTCGTTTGACGATAAAAAAAAAGGAATTACGACGATGCAAATAGTAAACGTCACAAAGGTCTTGTAATAGAACATTTCAGTGTGGGAATTCCCCGATCGTGTGGCCTCCCTCGATTAAAAAAAAAAAAAAAAAAAAAAAGACTCGTAAACTCATGCAAATTCATCGTGAAGAAAAATATAAACATACAGATTAGCCAAAGCTGAAATCCTTGCTTTCCCCCACCGTTCAGACTCGATCTTTTTCGTGTTGTCTTCTTTCTTGGATAATAGAGGAAGATAATCCAAGGATTCGCTCAAGGTCACCATTTATTCGAGGCAAGCCCCGACTGATTCATCGAAAGTTTATTCAATTTTACTTCTCGCTTTTTTTAGTATAAGCCTCGAGATAATTTCGAACTTCGATAATGTGGGAAGAAGTTTTCATTGATCGAACTTTTTCGATTTTTGCTTGGATCGTGAATGATCGGTTGAAACAACGATCGATTTTTTTTTTTTGATTTATTTATTGACAATTTGATTTATTGTAAAAAAAAGGTTTAGCTGTGAAAAAATAATGATTTTTCTCGTTATCTTTGACCTTTATCGATGACCTTGAAATCTATTCGTAACATCTGTATCTAAAGCTTTCAACGGTTTGTCATCGCTCTGACATTGTCACGTGCAACGACCCCAGAGATAACGAATAAATATAACGCGATACGAAGACTTCGGTGACAAGGTGCACTCAAGGCATTTGCACAAGAGAACGAAAGGACCCGACCTTCGAGTGTGTCAATAATAGTCGAAAGGATTAAAACATAAATTTTTCGAAAAATAATTAAACATAAGTAATTAAATTAATAAAACTATTAATTTAATTATTAATTAATTAATTTAATTTAATTTAATTAAATTAATTAATTAATTAAATTAATTAAATTAATTAAATTAATTAAATTAAATTAAAAATAATTAAAACATAAATTGTTCGAAAAATAATAAAAATAATTATTTTTGAATCATTGAAAAAACCGCAATTAATGAATTGTATATTGCCTCGTTTCGGCGAAGGTCACGTCAATCGTTGTTACTTTCGATGTATAATATTCAACGCCTCTGTATCAATGAAGAAGGACGAGGACTTTCTACTTCATCTTTTTAATAATCGAGGACATAAAATATATAGGAAAATCCAAAATAACGATCGATCATTTTAGGGACCATTCCACGGTTGCTTAAGAATTGTTGATTTTCATAATTAAAAAAAATTACATTTATAATCAATATAACCAATTTTTTACAGCTCTATTTTTTTCATTTCATTTTTTACTACTGCAAAACGATTTCTGAAAAAAAAAAACAGCACTCGGCCATGGGTATTTCTTCACAAATATCTTTTTCGAAAATAGGGTTAATGAGAACAACCGACCAAATTATCGATCAATATGAAACATTGTAGAAGCATACGAAAGATATTCGCTTATCTCAAGAACTTTACAAGCGTGACCCCCAATTTCCACAAAGTGACGCGTTTTATCAGCTACTCGAAAGTACACAAAGCTTTAACCAGATAAATGATAAGACACCTTCCCTTGACGAATTATTCTGGCCAAACGCTTGTTTTTATTATCGCGAGAAACCGGCCCAGAATCGTCGTCCTTTTTTCGGGTTACTCTGTGTCACTTTTTTTCTCAACATTTTTTTTTTTCACATTTGCATAGATAAATTTTGTTTGTTCTTTCGTAGCTCGAAATCAGTCCATGCTTTATACAAAATCAGAAAGAGCAACCTCCGGTGGCTCCTTTTCGTTGCGATGGTCATTCCGTGTGTTTCGAACTCTTTTTTTAAATTGTTTTTTATTCGTGTTTGTATTACTTTTTTAAAAATTATTTTCTTCTTTTTTGTTATTATTTTTGTACAAGATTGCTGAAGAAATCTACAAACCATCGTTCAAACAGTTTATAAGTTTGTTTGGGTTTGTTTGGGTTTGTTTGTCCAATAAATTCCAAGCGAAAAACAAAACTCTTTTTTCTTTTCGTAAGAATTGATAACGATTTTTTTTTCGAATTAATTTTCCGTTGAAATCAGTGCTTTTTTAAAAAATCAATTTCATCGTGAAAGACCTTCGCTGTCTGTTATCAAAGTTCAACGATAAATATTTACCGTTTCGCATATTTGAATCGATGTCAAGGTCGATAAGTCGCTCGATGCGTTCCTGCAGGAGCCGTGCTTTCATCCATATAGAAATGTAGGACTCTGTGTGATAGACCTCCCCTATCCATGTATATGAACTTTTTCGCTTTATAAAGATCGTCTTATGATAGCGAGCGCACACACGCGGATGAATGTGCACCAAAGCTTTCGTTTCTTTCATAGCGTGTTGATTTTACCTCGCGGCGATCTTCCGTTTTCAAATCTCCCGAGAATTCTTTCATCGCTTAATGATCGCGCCCCAATTAGAGTCTATTTTCGAACGGTTTTCTTTTTCCTCTCTTAAAAGCCTCGCATCACGTATGAAAAGTTCGTTCAACGCGAATACACTCGTGTCTGAATTGCCGACGGAGTGAAAGCCCCTTTAACGCGAAATCACTTCCGGTGGCGAGTTCGTGATTTCCGGAACACGGTTTTAACGACGCGCACCCACGCTTCGTTTTTCTATGACGTTTGAAAATTGCTAAATCAGGAGCTTTACGAGTATCGATTTCAGGTCTAACGAAGCGATTGCGTTAAAGCGTACACGTTATTTATTTCTTTTTTTTTCCTTTTTTTTCCTACGTGTATGCATTTTCGCTCGCCAACGTTCCATCAGAGATGCATCTCTGCTTTTCCGCACCACCGCGGATATTCAATGAACTACGTCACTGTGCGCGCCCTTGACGTCAATGGACGAGACAGTGCTGCCACCAACCGGCCGTTCTCGGCGAAACGTCTTTTTTCAAATATACCATCCGGTAGTCCGTGGTCAGACGTTTCTAACAGCTCTCTCCGTAACGTTCTCGGGCAAAAATCAATCCGAACTCGGTCATTAAAATAACAATTTTGCGCTCGGTCATTAACGTTCTATCCTTTGCGCGTTGTTAAACTCGAATATTGACGATCAAGCAGCGATGGAATCAACGATCGTCGAACTCGAACAAAGTGTGAGTTCCCGATGAATTTTAGGTTAACTTGGTTACAAAAATTCGTCGTACTCTTGACGCAAGAATATTCGTGATTTATTCAAATTCTGTTTGTGTGTACGTGTCTTTTCAAATTCGTTTTTTCATTTTGCAGGTGAAAGACGCCGATGGAAAATTGGGCATGATTACCTGGCGGATTGACGCGTTCGAGAAGGAGTTTCAAGATCCGAATGAGGCAAGTCGTAATTTACGATTTTTTCGAAATCTTTATAATCCCTGCATTTTTCTACCTGGATGGGTCACAGATTAAACAAGCTTTTATTATCACCTAGAGAATTGTCACCCGATTTTATTTTTGACAAAAAATCATTTCGTACGAAACTTTGGGTTGATTTATACCGTTTCTTCAACAAGAGCGCCTACAGCAAAACTCAGAATTTGGGAGCAAGGATTAGAGAAAAATACACGTGCACTAATATTTGATTAATAATTATCGGTGATATTTGATTAATTACTATCCCATTAATTACTGTTATCCCATATTTAATAATATTAGATAATAGATTTTTTTTGCGGTTATTTCTAAATGACCTCCGATGCTTTCTTCCGACAGAATCTTGATAGAAGTCCTGCAACTTGCTCATGTTTGAAAATATCGTAAAACGGTTTTCAGGAAAAAACGTATCAACCTGTGCTTTCGTCGAATGAACCGTGCCTATTTCGTCAGACTTAACGATCCGTAACTCAAAGACGCAGATCAATTCGCTTTGTTAACAATCGTGGGATCATGTTGTTACAGGTATCGGTTCCCCGACTTCTCCGCTCGATGACTCAGGTCAAAGAAGAATGCCAAACTCTCCATCAGGATATCCTGGAGGTTCAGCAACTTCAGAAACAGCTCTCGGATTCTCTGAGAGCTCAGCTGACCCAGGTACACAGTAACTTCAACATATTGCGGAATAGGATTCTAGGACAGAAGAAACTACCGCAGCTGAAATAAGATATTATCACCGATGGATTCCGGACTGCAATCAATTATGTAAAGAATCTCCAGAAAAGTTCAGTATTCCATTCCTAATCTACGAGTTTTCAGCCTCGGCATGAGTTTCTTTTTTATACCGAGAAAATAGACGAGGTTCGATCGTCGTTGACAATGGAACCTCATTTCGACGGAAAAAAAGTATATATAAGCTTTTCGATCGTAAAACGATCGGAAAACAAAAGTAACATCGTAGAGATCGAAAAACAACAGAAATGCACTCTTAAGACTAGTCACAATTTTTGCTGAACATTTTTTAGACTAAAAGTGATCGACGTGAGGGAATATTAAGGATATACTCGCCGTATAGTCATGCCTATGAATTAGTGAAGTTTCATTAACCTTTCGCATTTTATAGTGATTGTACAATTTTTTCCAAATGTCAATCTTTATCTGAGCTTTCCTTACGATATTTCCATGGCAATTTTTATTACAATTGTCGACTTTAAACATTCCTCGGCTCGTTATACATTGCGATTGTTTTTCCTGAGTCTATTCGGAAAGCTTATCACCCTTTGACACTCGCAGGGAATCTTTTGCGAAATGTTTTATTCAACGTTGATAAGTGAATCAAAAATTCCTAAGTGGAACTTAGCTAATTATTCATGGATGTAATATCCATCGGTGTTGTAACTTATCGCTCACGAAAGTAGTGTACTACGAACAGTTTCTGTGCAAATTCATAGGCCTCAGTCTTCCTTAGCGATGATCTTTCGTGACTTTCACACGGAAAAGCTTATGGAAGTCCGAGTGACTTTTGAAATCACTTGTGGCTTGCGACTTGATTCTGTGGCCTGTACATCCTTAAGGGAATACTCGAAACCGCCCGATAACTATAAATTCAAGCGTTTTCCAATATCAACGATTCTAGTTAAAACATTCGATTGGATAAATGCAAAAATCGCGAATTTATACATTTTCCATAGAAGATACATTAATTTGGCATAATTGGGACAAAAAAAAAAGGTAAATTTGCAAAAAATGAAAACAAAAAGGCATTTCTTTTCTTTCACGAATGATCGAGAAAACGTGATCAGGTTTTGAAGCAGGGCTTTTAGAAGAATTGGAAAAGTTATCCCATCGTTCGAAGAGGTAACGGTTTTCTGTCCTTCGAGAGAAAAAAAGATGCACATATTGTGCTGTTATAAAAGGTAGTGGGGCCAAAAACAGTATGTGCGAGTGTGCTGCACCTACCGAGGTGGAAACCAGCGAGATTCGACGAGACGTAAAATTCCTCCCCAATGGTACATCGAAATTTCTGTCCCCTTTCTACTCCATATAATGAAGCAGAGTTCTATGATACGTGTTTTGGAGAATCGCACTTCCAAATCTCTGACAAAACAAAAAAAGATGGAAAAATCAACGTGTGCGACGTAACGATGAAAAATTATTGATCGCTCAAAATGAAAGTCTGATTTACGAGGTGTGTTCAAAAAGTAAGGTTATTTTTTATTTTTCTCGATAAATATATATATATATATATATATATATATATATATATATACTTATTTTTTGTTGTTCCTCCATTATACCCTTTTTGGATTTTTTTCGCCCACTCCCTACTTATTTATTTTTTCTTTGTTCCTTCCTTTTTCTCTTATGGGGAAATTGCGTATCAACAAAAACCCAAAAAGAAAAAAAATAAGGACAGACGAAAAGAAAATTAGTAATCGAATGTCCGCAGCCCCTGAAATTTGAAGTTACCTTATTTTTTTTTGAAAAAACCTCGTAAACTCGCAGAAGCGAAAGAATCAAAAGCTTTGTTCCGTTGTTGAATGTTATCCAGGTTTTTGGATTTTTTTAAAATTCACTCGTACGATCCGAGCGATAGGGAGGCGAATCGTGCGTGTATCTGGGACATCTTGATACTTTCCATTGTTCGGAACGCTTCGAGATGTGCCCGAATGAAATTTGCCTCGTTCTTTTTTAAGTCCCTGAGGAAACAATACGCGAAGCATCGGCGTGATAAATGAAGAGAAAAAAAACAAACGAACAGACTTCGAGGGTGATAGTGACGTTAAACGAGCGCTATGATGTAGAAACACGTTTGATGGACTATCAATGATTATTTAAAAAAATTTAGATGTACTTCGATTAAACGAATCAAAAAACACAAATATTTACCCAAAATTGTATTGGGCATAATTAATTCGAAAAAAGGGTTTACTTAGCGCAAAGGTCACGTGTAAAACCCGTAATATCAATATTGAAATAGTACCCTAGTGAGGTAGAAAATCTGTATACTTTTTTTATCAAAAAATGCAGAAATCAGCGAACCGAGCGAAAAGTGATGAAGGAAAGTTGATCAATGAGAAAGTATACCGGACATTCCTTAAATCGACAATAAAAGATGAATCAAGGAACTAACGCATTTAATCTGCATTTTTTGATTACTTGACCACGACCTCGATTCCGGTTATATGCGACTTTGTTGATTTTTTATCCATTCAGCATATTTCGATTTAACGGGTTAGAAAGGGTGAATAGATTGAAACGAAGTCAATTTTCTGTATTAAGCTCACGATATGTGTGATGGCCTTATCATTAATTGACGATTAATAAACAACGGCAGAATTGGCGCGATGAGCGCCTCTCCGGAATTTGCAAGAACTAATTTCCACACATGGCGTTCGAGGTTTTCTCGAAATCGTAAACAATAACTTATAAATTGTAGACTCTCACGGATTTCCTTAAATACGTGATTGAATCGAACGATCGAGGTGCCAAAATGTGTGTTTTGAATATGACTATTCGATAATTTGATATTGTCTGTTCAAATTTCATAAAAATCTGAAGAGCCAATGACAATGTTTATGCAACATTACTGGAATACCAATTTTGCAAAATCATAATTTTCTTATATAACAATTTTATTTTATTCATTGTGTATTGTGGCTGAACTCTTTTTCGATTCAAATTATGGTTTGAGAAAAAAAAAAGGTTTTTCTGCATTTCAAGTGTTTATCCAATCGTCGATTCATCTTAAGGCCATGGGCGCGAGAAATGGCGTTTATCTACTAGTGAATAATCTAGTGTTTCATAAATAATGGATTTTTCAATCCGAAGAAAAAAAAACGAACATTCCTGGTATCCCAAGCGCAAAAATCAGCTCCGAATAGATCCGAAACGAGAAACAAACGTATATCCCATGTCTACTCTTGCACAATTGTTGTTAACAAAATTCGCTCTTAATCATCGTAGTGATAAGATAGTACAATTTTCATACGACGAAGTTTGCATCGTTACAATGCAACGACAATTTTGTTTTTTAACTTTTCACATTTATTAACGTTCGTCATTATTAAAAGGCATCTGACAAATTGAAGTCGAAATTTTCCATTATCGAAGCGTAAAAACGTTCAAGGGATTTTCAGGTTTTGAAAAGACCGACGAAAATTCGAAAAATAAAATTGTCTCATCTTGGACGCATTTCGATCGTGCAAACTTCAACGTCGTATTTCCTTAGAATAGTATTGAAGAGAAAAATGGTCTGCAACACATTCTCATGTGCCAAACAAAATACATTTACAATTTTTTTTTCTTTTTATATAAATTTTATTAATCTTTCTACACGAACATTTGAGACTTCGCACGAATTACAAAGAATCGTTCCTTGCCTCGCCCATCGTGACTAAATCGATCCTCGAAAATTACGCAAGAAAGTGCACATTTGCAATACTGCATTCCCATTGTACGAGAATTAACGAAACTTGAGAAAAGTCCGAAAGTAGGAAATCATTGTGTGTTCACACAAAGAGAGAGGGGAAAGTCGTGAGACGAAACAGAGACCTCGAATTCAATGTTTCCTCGATCTCTTGTGGCGTGGAATAACAATAAATAACAATAGAGCCTTCGATAAATATTTTCGTCGAATCGCGATTTCTGGTGATTATTCAATATCCAATTAAGAGGATTGGTCTACTGGGCGAACCGAAAATTATTAAAAACTTAAATTCTGTTTATATATTTTTTGTATAAAAATGATTAATAATTATTAATGTCATTCGAGTGACCCCTACTCTATCGAAACGTATCTGATAGAAATCCAATTACTTTTTCAAACTTTCATATCACCCAGAAGTCGCGATTATACTTGAACGATTTTTTTCCGAAATTTTCACAATAGTCTAAACCTCTCAATACTCGAAAATCTCGATGTTGAACAATCAGCTTTTCATAAAGTATTTTCCTGTCGATTTAACGGATTTTCAGAAACACTGAACTTTCTCAAGTGAAATATTGTTTCTCTTATCTTTCATCATCGATTTCAACAACCACGATTGCTCAACTACGAAGATTATTTAAACTTAACAAACCAAGTAACTCACACACTCGTAGTTTACCGAGTGACTTGCATCTAATCGTATGAAAAAACAATCTGTATCTTTTTAGATATTTATCGTATACTATTGCAAAATAAAATGTTACCTACACAGCAACATCGAATTATTTATTACTCGTCTTATTCGCTCCGAAAATGTTTCAATGATATTTAACATTACGTAATTTTTTTTATTATTCCAATATTTTTCGTTATTTGTGGATTTGTTTTCAACAGTCAATCTACAACCGTGACTAATAATCCATCACCCAGTAATCTGCGTTATTATAATAACTACTCTTCCTGTTTAATTGTAATAAAAAAGAATAACGTCTTCTGGGAAAAACACGCCTGGTTTGAGTTACGCATCATTGTGAATCGACGGTGAGATATGACTCATTCTTTCCCACGTTGAAGATAAGTATTCACAGCCTTTCCGGTTTCGTTATGCCGCATGGAATATATATTTTTTATATTATATTTTCCTTTTATTCACTTCGAAGGGAACCGCGATGCCAGAACGAATTCATTCGTGGTCAGTGAATCGAACATTGCTGAATATCAGGGCTGTGACTAATCCACGGATTCTTGGTGAATGTTTATGCGAAATGTGAGTCAACTCGTTGTTTATGACGAATTGATCTGAAGAGGAAGGACCAACATTTGGTGTAAGAAGCAAATATCGAAGGTAAATTTATTACAAAAATTATGTAGTCGACAATTAACTAGTTAAACTCAAAACGTGTTTTTTTTTTTCGGAAATATATTTTTCTTTTTTCAAAACAGTTCTTTCAAACATTTCTACAGAACAATTAAGAGATCTCCTTAAAATTAGGTGCACTTATTGAGTATCATCGTAAATGAACACACATACAATTGTCCAAACGATTTTTCAATTATCATCCTTTTTTTAAAATGATTTTTTTTTTCCAATAAACCTAAAATCCATTTTTTTAAATACCGAAATTTTTCCGCTTTTAAAAATCAAAGTTCCAACAAAGTCATGATTTTTTAATAATCCCTAAATTGCTCCGTTTTTTGAAATCGAAGTTTCAGCAGAGTCACGATTTTTTTTTTTAAATAATAAGAAAACCAAAAATTTCTGATTATCTTCGCTTGTTTTGAAAGACCCTTCCAAGAGCTCTTTTCCTTTGTTTCACACGCGATAAAACGAGGATACAAAATGGGTTGCCTCTGTTACCAATAAGGGAAAATAAATTCAGGATAATCGAGGCGTTTCGCGGTTAGAAATCTCGCCGAAGAGACAAATTGTGATTCCAGTGCACAGATGGGCTTGCGATTCTGTGGAGTATCAATCATCGGTGCGAGCTGTGAGTTTTATCGATTATCCTGATGCACTTCGAATCTATCCGCAGTACCATCAATTTCAAGCCCAATTGTGCATGACCGTTGATCGTACCACGGCTCATTAGTAACCAAAGGCGAGTCGAAACGAGACTTTCGGTGCACCTCCGGTTAGCAGAGGAGTGAAAGGAGATCGGGAAAACGCCATTAGAAACTACGACAATTTCTTCGCAGATAACACTCGAACACGATTAATCGAAGCGTCAAACGAGCCTAATCGTTTCAAATCAAATATCCGATCAAATTTCAAAACTTCATGCTGCTACTCTTTTTTGTTTTTTTTTTTCTTACGTTTTTCTTCTTGCTATCAACAATAATTATATTTTTATCGGAAAGGAATAACGAAATATTCTTTTTTTTTTATGACTGAAACTCGATAATACAAAAAGATCGGCTGAGTCCGAACCAATATTGAGTTGAAGAAAAAATGAAACGATTTTTTAAATGCCAAATCAATTGAGGATCCAAAATGACGTATATTGATGATACGATAAAGGTAGAAGTGAAATTAATTTTTTTATGACACTTGGTATTTGTAACGTCGTTCACGTACGTACATATAAAATTAAAAACGATTTTTCAAACGTCACCGTTTATCCTTGAGAATTAATTTTGTCAAATAATTCTAATTTTCGGATCATTAAAGTAGCTTGACTTCTTATCGGTGTAAAACTTTCGATTGTCATCATTTTTGAATTATTTTGGTATATTTTAATACATTTACAAATTTTGATCAGTCTGTACATGTTGAATCTTACAAATACTTAATTTAGATAAATTGACGCTACGAAACATGAATTCTCTATTTTCAATAATAATCGAAGACAAATTCGAGGATTTTTTTTACATATCTTTCCAGTAATATCTCAAATGATCGTTTCACCAAAAACGTGACTTAAAAATATAAAAAAGCAGGAAAATCTTTATTATCTTTAGGGGGATCAGTTTCCGGGATGATATCTTCGATCGAATCCCGTTAGATGAGAAGAAAAGAAACGTACGAGGTGAATGCGACCAAAGACCTTATTTGCCGAAACGAGACGACGGGATGGCTCGAACTTGGATCTAGAAAAAGCGTTGGAGTGTGTATTCGAGATACAATGCGGTTGGCTGAGGTTGGGCGATGTTGAGACCGGTTATTCCGTCCATAAATGCTACACACGTGAGTCAAGGCTAAAATCGTACATGTGTAAGTTCATGCGTGTTGGTGTTTTACCCTCGGTCTCTCGTAGAGTCGATAGTCCGACAATTTTGCGGTGTGAGGTTTTCGACCCTCACCTACGCTAACGTTGCCTCTTTTAGCTCCATTAACGCTCTATTCATGACCCTAGGGACGCAGGCTACTCGGTTCGTTGGTGACCACATTTAAAATTTAGATTGGGGTGGCATCGATCGATTCTCGCTGTGACTCAAAGTTCATCACCGTTGACTGCCTCCAATGGCATGTATCGATGTTCAATTTATTATGAGTGCGCAAGGACGATTGTATGTTTTCCTACGTGAATTACCATCAACGATCTTTCGAATTTATTCGGAGGGTTCAAACCCTCTGAGTTTTGTGGATTCTCGAAACGAAGGATTGGAGTGCCATTGGAATTATGTTAGAGCATATTTGAACAATTGGAGGGAATACGGTTGTTGAACCGATACAACTTCCGAACACACGTGCGCCCTAATTCAGAATGAATTCCTTATTTGAAAGTGAAATCTCACTCCCATTGTTTTCCAATCAGGAAGTAAGGCTCCGAATTGTTACAGAGTGATGCGAAGATTCGAAACCAGAGATTCCCGTCCTGTCACGTTCCCACGAAACCACATCGAGAATACGGAGAGGTCGATTGAAAAGAATTTAGCCTAGGCATGAAAACGCAACATTTTTCGGAAAATTTCGTTTGATCAATCGGAGTCAACACTCTTAGCTCGATACACTTATCTCGTCGAAACTCCAACCTTTTTAGCGCAACGAAAAAATGACGCTTTGTCGAATTCTGTGAAATAGGCTTTTTTGGGGATTTATTCCTCGTTCGACTGAAATCTCTTACCGTCAAGCCAGATGAGTAAGATTTTGACAAAACTCGTCTGAAATATATAACTGAATCAAGATCAGTCGATTTCTGCAGCGCGTTGCTATCGAGGCTAAGTACTTTTCAATCTATCCTCATGTCTAACTTGATAACACTGAAGCTGCGTATTTTTCAATCTATCCTCTAATCTAATTTGATAAAACTGGAGCTAAGTATTGTTCAATCTATCCTCTAATCTAATTTGATAAAACTGAAGCTAAGTATTTTTCAATATATCCTCATGTCTACTTTGATAACACGGAGGCTAACTACTTTTCAATCTATCCTCGTATCCAATTTAATAACACTGAGGCTAACTACTTTTCAATCTATCCTCGTATCTAACTTGATAACACTGAGGCTAACTACTTTTCAATCTATCCTCATGTCTAACCTAATAACACTGAGGCTAACTACTTTTCAATCTATCCTCTAATC
>JAPYZJ010005026.1:0-17531 GCA_030522765.1 Ophioninae sp. B BG-2022a
TCAGTCAACTTACGTTTAATCTCCCATTCCAGCTTCATATTGGACACCTTCCTTGTCCGTGAAAAATTGCTGTTGCTTATTTTTCTGCAATCGACGAATAGTCCTAGCTTCTTTCGTCGCTTTGGTTGCGTTGATCCGACCGTATTTTAGCCGTCTCGCATCTTCTCCAAGACAATAGTGGTATCCCTCGTATCCAATTGTTATTCCAAGCAATCATTCAATTCTCAATAAAGCCTCTGCCCCATCATTAAAAGTGCATACAGCAACATTTGAATCTGTATCGACTATTCTTTTACTACCTGGACAACATTTGAGTGCAATCTTCCAAATTTTTTAGTTGAGGCTGTCATTTACATTTTGTGTGAATCCACCCAAGCATTTTTCCAGTAACTGATCATCATTTAATGACTCATAAATAGGTTTAACTGCCTGCAGTACAACTTCAGGTAAAGCGGTATTGTGGTTGTAAGCATCTAATGTACCTCTGGCTTTTGCTCTCTACCAATCACACCAACTTTCTTCTCCTGGTGGACAATAAGTATGTTGAGGTTTTTCGTCCGTTGATGATTTATGGTAAAATGCCCATATGGCATTTTTCATGTTTTCCAGAGAATCAATATTATTTCTCATTGCTAAACCGTAATAAATAGTCAACTCATCTATTAGTTTAGCAGTAAGTTTTCGACGTCCTTTCAAACTAACTCGTTTACTTTCATTCGATGTAATTTTTTTTAATTTTCCGTACTTGATTCACTTCTTTGATACTTGACGTAGATTTTCTGCTATCGCTGATGACTTGGCGAAGACGCTTACCCATACGTTTCTGAACGTGACCCACACATTCTTTTTTTTTTTACCTCGAGGTCTTCATACGGTTGAGCATTCCTGATGCTTGAGACAGTTTTTGTATCACCGTTTCCTATGTAATACTCATATTTTACCCCATAGTTTTCTACAGATCGTTGAAACATTTCCACAACACTGTTTGGCTCCATTATTCCAGAGCTTTCCGTGTGATTCGCTGCACAATCTTCTCGATGGTTTTCCAACCACAATTCGTACTCAGCTGTACCTTTTTGCTTTTCGTGAATTTCGAACTCTTTACAATATTTACTTTTTACTACAAAATCGATAACTTTTACCGTAAAATGACCAATCAATGTTGTGACTCCATAAAGCGAAGAGAAGCCTTTTTTCATCCAAGTACCATCGCCGGATACAATGATTCCATTCTCAGATACTTGTAGTTTATCCTGCCTAGCACATACTTGGATTTCTTCTTTAGCAGTAGCTTTCATAGATGCCTTAGCGACGACTGCTGAAGCGTCTTCAATATTTTTCATAATTGTGTCGATGGTTGTTTGTGCGATGCATGATGCTAAATCCATGACCTCACAAAACATTTGCATCGTCTTCAATCCTTTTCCCAACAGTCGAAAAGCGAATGTGAAGCATCGATTTATCTCACACGCAGTGTTTATCAAAGGCGATGAGAAAACACTCTGGATATTATCGTCACACTTGGTGCAAAAAACATTTAATTCAAAACCAAGTCCACGGGCACTTGATTTAAAAAATTTGATATCCCCCCCACATGTACGACGAACTACACACTCCGGAATAGCTGCAAAAACCGCAGTGAACTTTAAAATACAATATGAAAAGGTTGGGTCTAATGAAATATCATGAAATCGACCCGACAATTTTTTTGCCGCCAAACTAGTGTATTTACTTTCATTTTCCATGTTATCTGGCCTTGGAGAAGGCTTCTTCCTTTTTGGTCGCGAATATTTTGAATTTTTATCGCCTTTACGGTCTACGGAGCGTCGTTTCAACATTTTTTAAATTCACGAATGCGATGCACGACTGTTTACTTGTAATGTTCAGAGACAACTAACCTTACGTTTTATAAATCTGAATATATTCTCCACAAACTTTATAAACTCTCATCCACGTATTTAAGGGTAACAAAAGACTAGGTATACCAAAAGAGTCTGAGAGTGAAGGCCAGCTGCCTCAAACAATTGAACTCAGGTAGGCGCGCGTGAGACCTGTCGTCGGGCAGTCACATTCTCTCTTATAACTTCTGAACTACGTGGAATTTTTACAATCAGCCTGCGCAGAAATACGCTTAAGAGTATAAGGAATAATAATATGTAAAAAAATCGATTTTTTTTTAATTCTCGGAGTATGTAAGGCCTTAAATTCAAATCGGTCTTATTTTTGTCAATTTTATTCGAATTTCTTCTCCCCCCCTCTGCCCTCTCTCTCGCGCTCATTTTTGAATAATTTTTGTGTTTAAGATTTATACTGATTTATACTGGTTTATATTAGTTAATATAGCTTTTCTTTGATATTTGTGTTACGTTGTTATTTACTCATTAATTTTTTTAATTTTTACATCTTTATTTTGTTAAAACTTATTGTTTTTCTTAAATTGCTCGAAAGTTTTTTTTACTAAGGCATAATAAAATGTATCATTATCATCAAAATCATCATCAAAATTTTCATTAAAATCATCATCATCATCAAAATCATTATCATCATCATCATCATTGCGGTCCCTTTCTCACCTGCTAGCTGAATACGACCGATAAGCTCGTTGCGCCCAATGTTGTCAAAGTCCATCACCATGACATCGAGCGAGCACTCCCTTATCTTTTCCCAGGGTACATTGAACGAGAATTCCTCGTTGAAAACCGGATTCAGAGTGCACTTGAATATCGGCGTTTTACGCTTCTCGATTCTCTTGTCACCGAATTGGAGCCAAACTTTAACGTAGGGATCTTACGACAAAAATTTTATGGCATGACGAACGTTCATTCAAGATTTCGTTTTCAACACTCCATTATACTGCGTTTGCAACTCACCAGACTTTCCGTTGATGTCTTTGGCTTTGAGGTTTCTCGCGTTGAGTAGAGTTAGCGTTAGAACCGAGTTGCTTGGTTGATAGCACAGAGAGCACAGGAGTTCGCCACACTTGTCTTTCGCTGGTGGTTTCAGGGCTTTCCAAAAGGATGGCTTTTCCGAGAGATCAACCTGTAAAAACGAATATAAAGGGGTAGGCGACTCGTCAATTAAAAAAGCTCAATTAATAGACGAGAGTTATACGCAACGTAATAGTCACACGGGGTATCGTGGACCCCACATCGAAAACTTGTTGCTAGTTCCGTTCTACTTGATTTATTGACGCAAATCTTACACGAGTATTCTATTTTATATGTTTATCAGATAATACAATCGTTTTTTCTTTCGTTTACAAATTTTAATATGGCGAAAAAACAATTTAAAAAAAAGAACAAAAATACCCCAATTTTCATTGAAAAATTCGTATACATTTTGATTTTTCGATGTGGCAAAAAAACCTACGCTATAGTATTCTTGAAATAGTATATTTTCGAGAAAAAAATATAATTTTCATGAACAGCACTATTTTCTACCTGCAAGACAACTGACGCTGACCACGGGGTCCACTGGACCCCGGGTGACCATTAGGGGTTAAAAGTATTTTTTCGCCAAGGCGATTTTGTTCAG
Organism: Ophioninae sp. B BG-2022a; assembly: GCA_030522765.1. Lineage (NCBI taxonomy): Eukaryota > Metazoa > Arthropoda > Insecta > Hymenoptera > Ichneumonidae > Ophioninae sp. B BG-2022a. Next base: position 3,535 of record JAPYZJ010005026.1, read on the forward strand.
TTAGATTTCGAAATCTTTTTTAAGGTCATAAGAAACATTACCACGTAACATACGAGTACGAGAGAGATAGCCGAAAAGTTAAAAACCGCCATTTCTCAAGAATGAAACGTTTTTATTCAAAGTGGCGACCAGGGGGACCTTGGTGGCATCCTCCTAAATGCTGACAAGAAATTTCGTACCAATTGGTTAAGCCGTTTCAGAGAATAGTGGTTTCAAAATTTCGAAGTGGACGAATGCGCGTTCTCGATTTTTCGTCGCGATTTCTCATAGGATATTTACTAAGATATTTCTCAAGGACATTTTGGAGGTTAATTTTTTGTTTATAAAAAATGATGTGAAGTCAAAACGTTGTAAAAAAAATCTAAAAAAATTCTTGAGTGGTTTTCAAAGATAGTTGAATAACATAAAATATTATGACGCAGGAAAATTTCCGAGTTATGACAGTCCATCCAAATTTTCCTCTTTCTCAGTCAAACCCGGGATTTCACGGTTCGAGTAACAATTTAATCGTCAAAATAAACCCGTTAATATCTGGATGAGAAGTTGACCCGCGGGAGTAAGTGAATCTCGGTTATACACGGAAGGATACGCGAGGACATTAATCAACGTCGAGCGCAAAAAGGCAAACGGTGGAGCGACGAAGAAGCCACTTTTGGTACTTCAAACATCCCGGCTAATATGGTCGTGGCAAGAGAGGAAATAGCAAAGGCAATGGGCTTGGACGTTGCCCACAAAGGGACAGCAAAAAGGCAATAGTTTCGCCTCTCGTTAAACGCCCCAAGTTTAAATCCCCACACTTTGATAATGGTCTAGGCGAATTCTGGGCATGTGCACTTTCGTTGTCCGAAATCGCGTTAAACGCAGAAGTTACAAATTTTATTCTCACGTTACGGTATTTCGAAAACTTTTTATTAATTTTGATTTTTATAGCCTGTAATTTTGGAGTGTTTAGGTATTATCGTATTCATAAAATGTTCATAAAATATTCATAAAATGTTCATTCATAATATTCATTCGTGATATGCATTTATTCATAATATTAATTCATGATATTCCCTCATTCATGTTAGTTATTCATTCATGGTATTCGTTCATTCATAAAATATTCATTCATGGTATTCATTCATTCATAAAATATTTATTCAAGATATTCATTCATGATATTTACTAATTCATAAAATATTCATTTGGGATATTCATTAATTCATAAAATAATAATTCATGATATTAATTCATTCATAAAATATTCATTCATGATATTCATTAATTCATAAAATATTCATTCATAATATTCATTAATTCATAATATTCATTAATTCATAAAATATTCATTCATGATATTCATTAATTCATAAAATATTCATTTGGGATATTCATTAATTCATAAAATATTCATTCATGATATTCATTCATTCATAAAATATCTATATTCTATGAATATTTTTTCCAAAGTACTTTCAGAAAGATCTCTCAAAGAAAATATCTAGATAAACCTAGATATCCTATAACAGACAATTATAACAATAATCCCTTATAAAAATATCTACATATTCATTTACAAGAATTACCTTTTCAATACTTAAAAAAAAAATTCCCAAAATATCCGTCATAAATTCTCCCAAAATGTTTTTCCTATTCAACATATTGTTTATTCTTTCCGACCAAAAATTTTCTTCATTATTGTGCAACAAATATTCTACAAAAAATAGGATAAAAATAAATACACAAATAAAAAAACACACACACACATTTCACAAAAAACCATTATAACCCATAATATTTTCCATATAATAATTTCTATAAAATATAATACCTGAAAATAGTCCGCAGGATAAATACTTAAAATTCAATTAATATGCAGGACGATATATCGACGATTTGGATTTTGTCATTAGGGGTGAATTAGAGGGGAACAAACGCCGAATGCGAAACATTAACGCTCTCAAGGATTTGATCGCCGAAGGGGGCGAGAGGGGGAGGGGGTTTGGAGGCCCCGTTTCGAGAAGTTATAACCACGAACAGGACGTGCTTAATTGCGCATATCCCAAAGCAATTAGACCGAGGCAATCGAGGCAATATATACACGTAAAGAGAGGGCACTGAGATAGGAGAGGGGGAGGGGGGTTGGGGGAAAGATTCATCCTCCAGCGACCCCTATTGCCACGTCGATTAATTGATAAATTTATAGGAAGGGGAATGCGCAACCAAAAGGAAAATGGAGGGTGAACGTTCGAGGGGTTTGATAATTACCTGACAGAGGGGTAAAAACATTTCCCCTATGGAGTCGTCCCTGGAGAATCTGTCGTAGTCAAAGACGTGGAGATGTAAAACCCTGCTCTGCAACTTTTGTATTGGAAAACCTGGAATGAATAAACATTGGTAGGATAAGTTGAAAATATTTCGATTTTTTTGATAATTGAGGGAAAAGTAGGACTGGACCTCATTTTTGGTGGGGGATTTTTGTTTTTGCTGTAAATTAATTTAATTAGTCACGGGTAGTGATTTTTTAGCCTACGGAAGCGGACATTTTTAATTATTTCTATAAGTTATGGGGTTTTTAATGGTGACGAAAAATACAGTATAAAAAGGTACCTGACCTATGTAAGGGCCTAATTTGTTTTTTAATAAAAAAAAACTATGAGTGTTGAAATAAAACAAAAATGTTTATTTATTCATTTATTTAATAATCGACGTATTAATAATGATTTTGGTTCAGAAAATAATGATCATTATTAACTATAAACTTTAAAAAAAAAGCGTCTTCTGGGCCTTATTCAGAACACTGTATTTTTAATAAGACCGTATTTGTTGTAACTTCGTACAAAAAAGAATTTTTCAAATATATAATCTTCAATTTTAATAACAATTTTAATAACAACTTTAATTTTGATAACAGCATGTATAGTGCTGATAAACTACTACATATAATTAGAATATAGATTCACTAAGTAATTAAAAAAAACATTTTGTGTTTTCGAAAGTTTTTGTACGTCGAAATTCAATAAACCCTTAAGGTACCTGACCCATATAAGGCCCACCTTATTTGTTTTTCAGTACAAAAAACACATTAATGTTGAAATAAAACAAAAATGTTTATTTAATTATTTATTCAATAATTAACGTATTAATAATAATTTTGGTTCAGAAAACAATGTTTACTATTAAGTATAAGCTTTTTTTCAAAGCGTCTTCTGGGCCTTATTCAGACCATTCTTTCTCAATAAGGCCATACCCGTTCAAACAGAAATTTTGATAACAAATCAGCCTTTAAAAATATAATACGAGTATTTTTTCATACGTATATAACATATACATCAGTATACATCATGTTTCGGTTTGTTTGGGTTTAGACGTTGTTCTCGTTGTTTGGGTTTGTTTGGGTTTAGACGATGTTCTTGTTGTTTGGGTTTGTTTGGGTTTATACGTCTACTCGAAAAATACGAAAATGTCCTATATTTGATCGCATTTTTCGCCATGATCAAAAACCCCATAACTTATAGAAATAATTAAAAACATGGGCCTCTACAAGCTAAATATCACTAAAGGTGACTCATTACAGCAATTTGATGATGCTGATCTCAAAATTGCATAATTTCCTCCTTTTTTTTTCAATAATCGCTTATTTATGTTACTTTTCAATTTTCGGTCACTCGATTAATCTTTTCACGTTTATGTATGGAAAGAAGTATTTCTTTTTCGCCACCTCATTCGTCAAACGAAAAAGACGAGGGGAAATTTTTCTTGAAAAGGATAAAGGGACCGGACTGATGGAGGTAGGGAAGGAGGCCAACTCGAGATATTACGTATCTCGAGAAAAATTGAAAAATGAACTGTCGAGAACATTCCCCATACGAACGAGAATAAAAGTATGTATAATATTTTTCCAGATTTTTTTTTGTTCCGTAAATGTATCGAGACATTAGTAGAGTTGTCACTGACATGAATTTCCGGGTACCCAACATTTCGCATTTCTATTCGAGGATAGAACGCGAAAGTCAAAAAGTATTTGACAAAAGTTTACGTTTATCGATAATCATAATAATATAATTATTTTATTAGATAAATTATTATTACATGATAAAATAAGATAATATAAATAATATAGACGATATAAAAATAAAATAAAATAATAGAAATCTATAAAAGAAATAATTTCGATAATTATTTATTAGATAATACTTTTATGATATAATTTTCGATAATCATATTTTTGAAAATACGAAAATACAACGTCAGCCATATTGAATTCTTGTCATATATGTTTATCTCTACAATAAATAATATTTTTTCTTCAAGAATTTATAAAATTCTCTTCTCCCCAAAATTTTTATCATTATTAACCCGTAATGGTCACTAGGGATCCAGTGGACCCCAGGCAATTTGTATTTTTTCTTGAAAATATACTATTTCAAGAGTAACGTAGTGTAGGTTTTTTTGCCATATCGCAAAAATCGAAATTTATATGAATTTTTCAGCGAAAATTAGGCTTTTTTTGTTATTTTTTTTCTGATTGTTTTTTCGCCACATTAAAATTTTTAAACGAAAGAAAAAACGAGTGTATTATTTAAAAAACATATGAAATAGAATACTCGAGTAAGATTTGCGTCAATAAATCACGTATTGGCAAATAGTGCTGTTCATGAAAATTATATTTTTTCTTGAAAATATACTATTTCGAGAGTAACATAGCGTAGCTTTTTTTGCCATATTGAAAAAATCAAAATGTATATGATTTTTTCAATGAAAATTGGGTTTTTTTTTGTTCTTTTTTTTTAATTGTATTTTCGCCATATTAAAATTTTTAAACGAAAGAAAAAACAAGGAGAACGGAAATAGCAACAAGTTTTCGGCGTGGGGTCTACTATACCCCGTGTGACCATTATGGGTTGATACGACATTAATAAAATTTAAAAAAATTCCAACGCTTCCACAACGAAAATGAAAATTGAAATAATCGCCAATAACAATGACGTCATCAGCGATAAAAAGTTTCGAATTAAGAATCAATAATGTCAATATTACTAAACGCGTATGACCCATTTTCGAAATTCATCGTCGATGCACTCAACGACTGGATAATTCGAATTCACGAAATGACTCCGAAAAAAAAGTGTTTAACCACAAGACTCCATTATCGACTAGGCTATCATTTCCGATATACCGGATACTCGACTTTTCCCACAAATTGCGCATCGACGAGTGTTTTTCAAGAAGGAGGACGATAACGAAAAAAAAAAGAACGAATGAAATTGCGATATCATCGAAAGAAAGAATTGCGAGTAACCGTCCATACCTTCGTGAAGTGGATTGAGGAAAAGAGTGAAATCTGGCTACGGTCCAGATTTTACGTTCACCGGGATAAGTGTTTGCTCGGTTATTTTCTCCCGTGGATAACGAGAGTGAACAAAAGTAGAATCGAGCTATCGTACATAAACGAGACTTTCATTTCTTCGATTTTCAAGATTCGTGGAAATAATGAGGTACGAAGCAAATTTAGAGAGCCATTGATATTCCCATCGATATAAAAGTATTTCGAGACCGAAAACGTAATTTTGGATTCGAAAAAGAAAGAATACGAAATTTTTTTTTATTTATGTAGAAATTACTACTTTTTTTTATTTACGTAGAAATTACTACTTTTTTTTTATTTATGTAGAAATTACTAATTTTTTTTTATTTACGTAGAAATTACTACTTTTTAAAAATTTATGTAGAAATTACTAGTTTTTTAAATTTATGTAGAAATTATTACTTTTTTTTAAATTGATGTAGAAATTACTAATTTTTTTTTTTATTTAATATTTTGTTGAAAAAAGTTAGGGCAAAATTGAAAAATCACGACCGCAGTTCAACACCACTCCAAATATTTAACTCTTTTTTTTATCACTGAAAAATAATATTCTATGTAATATTATGGCGAGGAAGGACGGAATTTCCCATAACATCCATAAATTATGGGATTTTTAATTTTGAGAACAAAGGGGTCAATATAACGTATTTGCGGACAATTTAGATTTATGTGGAGGCTGGGGAATTTGTTTGGGTTTATTTGAGTTTGTTTGGGTTAGATGGAAATATTTTTTTTTCAAAGTTTGAAAACGAAAAATCATGTTACATAATTATTTTTTACCCGCCACCGTAGTTACACTTTTTAACGAGATTTCGAACAATTTGTCAATGTAAAATAATTTGTTGCATAATATTAAAAACGAAAGTGAAAAAAATAAAAAACGATATTTTATTAAATATTAACAATTAACAATGCGATCGTTGGGACTATTTTAATATTTCCAAAATAAAAATATAGTTTTCGTAATACAGGCGCTTTAAAAAAGTACGATTTAAAAATAAAAGTATAAAGTATCGTATGAATGAATGTGGAAGTGTGAGAAGGAAAAATCATAAAAATTGAGTGTCAATTTGTCGCAGGGTGAGCCACGAATAAAAATTCAGAGATAATAAGAACCTCTATACAGGGTGACCGGAAATTCGACCTATTCCTTCAAAGGGGTTATAGTAGAGGTCATTCGCAACAAAAAATGTCCCATCAACTGGGGGTCGAAAATTGGCTTTTTAATTTTCAAATTATGTAAAATTTGAATGCAAAATTTGTTTTAAAATAATCGTTAACTCTTGGTCTCTCAGAAAACTATCAAATCGTTGTTTATAATAGCGTATTTTTTCCATAATTTTTTATTTTCGGCAGAAAATCAGGAAATTTTTCAGAAAACATAAAAACATCAATATCTCAATAACAATCAATTTTCGACCCCCAGTTGATGGGACATTTTTTGTTGCAAATGACCTCTACTATATAACCCCTTGAAGAAATAGGTCGAATTTTCGGTCACCCTGTATAACAAATAAAACTCCTTGCATCGGTTGTACGCCCACGCGCCTCGTATATCCCATTAGTCCCGCTTCATTTCTCCACGAAGAGAGTGTATTTTGCATTCGCTCGCTTCATTAAAGTTTATCGACTTTTTCGTAAGCGAGCGTATAATTTCATTCTCTACGCGGTATGATTTCATTATTTTTCTATCGTTATACACGAGCATAAAATCCCCATCGTTTTTTTTGCAGCCTCCTCGCCTTGCAGTTAATATCGAGAAATACTTTACGAAAAGAATAGTTCACATTCTGAACTAAAGGAAATTTTCGTATAAAAAGTTTCATATAAAAGAAAGTTTCTTAAAGCAGAAAGATTATTTACAAATTTGAAAAAATCGATACTTTTTTTCCATAAATTGATAGTTTAATTTGTTAAGAATATTGTGTAGAATTTTTACAGCGAAATTCTAAAAATTGTTGGAATTATCGCAAAAAGACATTTTTCTCAAAATTGTTTTTCCCAACTGCTGGAGAGATTACGCCGAAACTATTCCATCGATTTCGATGAAATTTGTCAGAGATATTGGTTACATCAGCAGTTTATCGGTAAACTTCAATATTATTTTGAATTCCAAAAATAAAATCTACTTTTGCCTTCAAATATAGCAAAAATTTCATGAAGAATCACAAAATTGACTTTATTAAGCTGCCATTTGCTGAATTTTGCACATATTTGAAAAATCCTAGTTCACCAACATCGTATGGGTGTTGCCTTTAAGAATAATTTTTATTTTTTTTCTTCCGATCATTACAGCGTGAGGCAGGGCGTCAGCAGTTGGGCAATATTTAAAGATGTTCTTCTATAAACCTTAATGTAAACGATGGGCAATTTGCATTTAAAAAAAGTGTATATATTTTTTTTAAACAATTAAAATATGAAACAAAACACATATAAAAACTCAAATGTCTATGTGTATTCTTTCTATGAAAAAAAAATCATAAGAAACCTATAATTTTCGATCTTGTAAATGGTCTTCCTGCCTCAAGGGTCAAAGATAAATTTTCTAATAATTGTAATACCTCTAAAGAAATACATTTACAAATAATAATTACAATTATTTACTGTGTATACTTGAAAATGTTTTCAATACATCCTTCAAGAATGATTTTTCAACAATCTTAAATTTACAAACAAAAGTTTTCAAAATATCGCGCCTCTCCTCTATTAAGGTGGAGAATTTAACGAAAAGGATCGGATTCGATAAAAAAAAGGGCAAGAAAATTAGTCCTGATCCTCAAAAGAAAATGAGAGTGGAGGTCTCGGTACAGCACGAAATAAAAAAAAAACGTCTCAAGAACTATAATTAAATAAGAGTCTCGAGGATGCAGTTCAAACACGTAAAGGGAACGAAAGAAAACTTTGGCGGGCAAAAGACGAAGAAGACTGGAAGAGAGAGCGAGAGAAAGAGAGAGAGAGAGATGAAGTGGTTGCGTTGGAAAAATACCCAAGAAATTCAGACAGAGATAGATGAAAAACAAAAGAGAGAAATGGTAGACAGAATTAGAGGAGATAATTAGAGACTCGTTTCAGGCGAGTCGTGAAGAATAAGAGCGAGAGAACAATTTTCGAGCATCCGGACGAGAAATGGACACGAGCTGGAGTGTCTCAAGAATCTTCTTCAAGGTTGCCAAGTTTTCAAGCCGTCATATCCGGACGATAAATTGGTCATTTTTGATCGAAATCGAAAGAAAAGAATTCGTTTAGTATTAATCAAAAAGGTTTATTAACAAAAATACAAAGGTATCAACTTAAGGGCATGATGAACATATCACGTGACACACGAGTGCGAAAGAGATAGTCGAAACCTTTAAAATCGCGATTTCTCAAGAATGAAACGTTTTTGTCGAAAATGGCGACCGGGGGGCCCTCGGTGCCATCGTCCTGAATGCACACAACAAATTTCGTACAGATTGGCTGGGTTTTTCGTCGTGATTTCTCAAGGATGAAACATTTTTATCGAAAATAGCGAGCAGCAGGCCCTCGGTGACGAACATTACCACGTGACACACGAGTACGAAATAGATAGTCGAAACCTTTAAAATCGCGATTTCTCAAGAATTAAACGTTTTTGTCGAAAATGGCGACCGGGGGGCCCTCGGTGCCATCGTCCTGAATGCACACAACAAATTTCGTACAGATTGCTTTAGCCGTTTCAGAGAGACGAAGACGTGTGCTCGGTTTCTTATCGCGATTTCTCAAGGATGAACCATTTTTATCGAAAATGGTGAGCAGGAGGCCCTCGGTGTCATCGTCCTGAATGCCCATGACAAATTTCATACCAATTGGTTCAGCCGTTTCAGAGAATAGTGGTTTCAAAAATTCGAAGTGGACGGAGGCGTGTTCTAAAGCCTAACAGTCCAGTCGAAAATCGGACGATTGGGAAGCCTGCTCAAGATAGCATACGTCTCACCCTTTTATTTCTCGTAAGCGAATTCATAAGAATGGAAAAATATGGTATTGCCAAACGGATGTGCAATTTCCAGGAGCACAATGCAACTGAATTAGAGATAAAGTGGTCACGACTGCTCGTGTGTATTTTCGTTGCTCCTATTGAATCTATGTGTGTTATAAAAGCGAATAAAGGACAGAAAAAGAGTCATAGAGAGAGAGAGAGAGAAAGAGACAGGCCTCCTATTGGGGATTGGAAATATGGGAATGGCGAGGTTCCAGAATTTTATCGGCGTGTCCTCGAACTTCACCAATCAATGTGATTCTCTCGTCCAGTTGTCTCTCTCCTCCTAGTCACATATATATATTTACGAATAGAGAGGCACGATAGGTAACTTATATACAAGGTTTTCCATTTCACAGAAACATCCATAACTACATATTCCATTAATATTTTCAATTCACCATTTTTCCAAATTCCTAGTAAATCTGGTTAGTCAAAAATCCCTAGGGGTCCAAAAATATCGATTTTTCTCTACCACGACGTCATTCAGTAAACCCAGTACTGCCCTACTCTCTTCTGATTACGACAACAAAAACTTCGTATTCACGATTCATTTTGGAGTGTTTGAAAATGGAACATCCTGTACATTAGGTATATAAATATTGCTGAAGTGCCATTAGGGTGACCGGTGATGCTGAAAACTGCCCCCCCCCCCCACGTCCCTCGGCCTTCGCCAACCTTGCAACTTTGTTGCATCCTGCACGCGATCGATCGATGTAAATACGTATGTAAATGTATACAGTAATAAGAGTATATAGAGGAGAGCTTGTTCTTCGATAATTCGGCGTTACGTGACAGTCACTACGGACGAAAAAAAAAACAAAAAAAAATGAATAAAAAGATGGTGGAACCATTACTGAGCAAAGTAGTAGCTTGTGCGGATGAAAGATTTTCGTGTTTGAATGTTGAACGTGAAAAATGAATTTTGACATTGAAAAATGAATTTTGATCTTGAAAAATTAATTTTAACCTTGCAAAATGAACTTTGACCTTGAAAAATGAATTTAAACCTTGAAAAACTAATTCTGAGCTTGAAAAATTAATTTTGACCTTGAAAAATGAATGTTGACCTTGAAAAATTAATTCAGACCTTGAAAAATGATTTTTCACCTTGGAAAATGAATGTTGACATTGAAAAATAAATATTGACACTGAAAAATGAATTGTGACCTTGAAAAATGAATGTTGACCTTAAAGAATGAATTTTGACCTTGAAAAATGAATTTTGACCTTGCAAAATGAATTTTGACCTTGAAAAATGAATTTAAACCTTGAAAATTTAATTCTGAACTTGAAAAATTAATTTTGACCTTGAAAAATGAATGTTGACCTTGAAAAATGAATGTTGACCTTGAAAAATTAATTTTGATCTTGAAAAATTAATTTTAACCTAGCAAAATGAACTTTGACCTTAAAAAATGAATTTCAACCTTGAAAACCTAATTCTGAGCTTGAAAAATTAATTTTGACCTTGAAAAATGAATGTTGACCTTGAAAAATTAATTCAGACCTTGAAAAATGATTTTTCACCTTGTCAATTGACGAATTACTTGCCTTCGAAGTAGAGGGTCTCGTTCCATCTTGGGTTGAGGGTTCTCCTCTTTATTTTAGTCTCGAGACGGTGCTTCTTGTCCGGTAACAAGGTTACTCGTACGTAAGGATCGGAAGTACCTGATAGATCCTTTGCCGGCAGATCTTTACCCTGAAATACGTAGAACAACAAAATTTATATTCCCGGTACACTCGAGTGTCTTTTAGAGCGTTACGTTGCAAATGGCAAATACCATCACGAGGCCCTTCGGCTGAATTGGAGTGTCAAATAGAATTCCACTTTTAGAAACAGATTTTTGTATTAATTTGATGAGAGAGAATTTAGAAACAACTGAATCATGTTCCATTCGGGAAATTCTGTACTTTCGCGGCTTTTTCGAAAAATTGTCCCCGATTTTTTTTTCGTCGATAAATAGTTTTTTTTTTTAGACAACGATATTATTGATGCGGAAGAAGGTTTTTATGAATTTTTAATTTTTTTTTATGACCATGTTTTACAATTTTGAAATTTTTCGGTAAGGAGACTACTTAGTTTCGTGGCATCGAGGCATCGCAAAATGTAAGTTAGTAAATATTCTAAAAATGTAAGTGAATGTAAGTGAATGTAAGTAAATGTAAAAATGTAAGTAAGTAAATGTGAACAAGTAAATGTAGATCAATGTAAAAACGTAAGTAAGTAAACGTAAGTAAATGTAAAAACATAAGTAAGTAAACGTAAGTAAATGTAAAAACATAAGTAAGTAAACATAAGTAAATGAAAAAACGTAAGAACGTAAACGTAAGTAAGTAAATGGAGGTAAATGTAAAAATGTAAGTAAATGTAAAAACGTAAGTAAGTAAATTTAAGTAAATGTAAAAACGTAAGTAAGTAAATTTAAGTAAATGTAAAAACGTAAGTAAGTAAATTTAAGTAAATGTAAAAACGTAAGTAAATGTAAAAACGTAAGTAAGTGAATGTAAGCAAATGTAAAAACGTAAGTAAATGTAAAAACGTAAGTAAGTGAATGTAAGCAAATGTAAAAACGTAAGCAACTGAATGTAAGTAAATGTAAAAACGTAAGTAAGTGAATGTAAGCAAATGTAAAAACGTAAGTTCGTAAATAAAAACCCACACATTACTTGTTTGGGTTTGTTTGGGTGCCATAACTGACCCAACAGACGTACTTCAAAATTGATGGGACCCTTCTTCCGCATGAATAATATCATTATTTACAACAAATCAAAGCTATTTATCGGCAACAAAAAAATGGAGGACCATTTTTCAAAAAAGCCCCTAGAGTACAGAATTACCATTTATTTTTTCAAGGTTCCTAAATTTGTATAAAAAATAATAAAAAATTGAAAATATAGGGAAACGTAAAAAAATAGTTTTTTCGATTGAGTTTTATAAGGACGTAAGTAATGTCGACTCACCTGTATTATGCGAAGAATGAGAGTGGTATTTTGATAATCGTACTCGAGGCTGAAATGAATTTGTCCAACGTTCTCGCTCGGTTCTGAATTGTCGATGTACATGTCGACCAGCGAGATCGATCTACTCTGTAGGAAGGCCTTCTGCGACAAACGTCAAGTGTCACGTGGGGGGAAGGGGGGCGCGTATTAATTCATTGATGAACTCTCGAATAATCCGTTATTTCCACACAAATATTTTTGTCACATGGAACATCGAACGAGACGAGCAGCGAGCAAGAACACGACATCGAGATATTTTTTAAACGACGACGTCGACTCGAGCTTAAAGGGGGGCTTCCGGTTTCCTTAATTTTTTTTTTTGTGTAAAACATTAAAATTATTACAGGAGGACGAGGAACTAACGGATTTACGATTGTTTGTTTATGAGAGAGAAGCGAAGATGCAGGGTCTTTGTTACACTAAATAATCATTTTTTGTTAATTATTAAAACATCGAAATGAAAACCATCGAAATATCACTATTTTACTTAGAGTTGTGGTTAAAAATATGAATATGGCCCTACAAACCCAATTATGATATGTATTTCCGGAAAAAATAATTACGGCATGCTGGCTTTAAAAAATAAGACCAAGTACACTGACAATAACACAAAACATCGAACATTTTTTTCAGACACTTCTAGCTGAAGGTTCAAACAATCTCGAACTAAAATAAAACGACAGATTTTACTTGGTAACTAGTTTCGTAATTTATACATTTTTAGAAAAAAAATTAACAAAAGTATTACCCAATTTGCATTTGTCGTAAAAAAAATCAGTCGAAATATTAAAACAAAAAATCAGACAAATATCAGGTAAAAATTGTAAATAAAACTCAAACAAATTATTTTCTAGAAATAATTTTAAAAAAATGGTCAAAAATATTTTCAATTTGTATTTATCGTAAAAAAAATCAGTCAAAATAGTAAAACTAAAACCAGACAAATATCCAAATAAATCAGGTGAAAATTATAAGTGAAAACTCAAGTGAATAATTTTTTAGAAAAGAAATGGTCAAAAATATTTCCTTATTTGTATTTATCGTATAAAAAATCAGTCAAAATATTCAAACCAAAACCATACAAATATCAAAATAAATCCGATAAAAATTCTAAGTGAAAACTGAAACGAATAATTATCTAAAAATAATCTTTTCAAAAAACAAATGTACAAAAATCGTTCCCAATATGCATTTATCATAAAAACCAAAAATCAGTCAAAACATGAAAACTAAAACGAAACAAATATGTAAATAAATCATGTGAAACTAGTAAACGAAATCTAAAACGAATAATTTTTTCCAAGCGTGGACAATTTTCAGGTTAGTATATTTTTCAAAAAATCACAAAAAGAAAAACACATCTCCTTTATTTCCTTACTAGCAAAAAAGGACCTTTGTAAAAAAGGACCTTTTACAATATTGTAATCGATTTTTCCATGGATAGGTTTTCGAATGTTGTTCCCCAAAACTGCTACACGGTAAACATTCACGTAAAGTTCAAAAGAGAGCATTGCAATCGAGCAACATGAAAAACCATCGATCGAGCACTTTTCACGAAAGGGTTTGGGTTTGTTTGGTTGACGAACGTTGGAACCAATTTTTTTTTTTTTTTCGACGCCGCCGCCAACTTTTTTCCGCACCCTCGATTTC
>JAPYZJ010005027.1:0-23540 GCA_030522765.1 Ophioninae sp. B BG-2022a
ATCGTTTTTTTTTTTCGTTTAGCCCCTCTCATTCGTGCATACATCATCGTGTACACGTAGGAAAAAAGAATGGCAGCACTTGGTACACGAAGGGGTCGCGCGTGTGCCAAGCAACGAAACAAATTGTTTCCTTGGCTAAATCGGGGCCGTATATCATTCGGAGCGATTCATACGCACAGACACACACACACGTGGGGTGCATTTACATAGAGAAGGATAGGATGGGGATGGATGGACGGATAGATGCTGGTACGTGTGGCATACAGAAATGGATATATTTCCAGCAGATGAGGCATGAACATGGCGAGTGTGCGCGGGATATAACGCGCAACAAGGGGATTTAGATGAACACGTGTTGTAACACAATCCTGTGTTGCGGTTAAACAGTCCTCGATATACACAGGGGGAGAGCATGTAAGGGCCCAGCCGGATGCCAATAGCGGCCTGCTGGAAAATGCCATTTTCAAGGGCCCCCCACCATCCGAACTTGCGGTATTTCCAACCCCCGAAGGATCCACGCAACGTTGATTTTCAGGACCGCTGGTTGGTTTTGAAGACCCCGGGTGGGACGAACGTCCCCGAAATAACGTTTGATTACACTTGCATCGTTGATACGTGCAAGGATGTTCCTCGATATCGTATCACCCGTATATCTATGTACCTCGTGTACCAATATCCGGGGACTCGATGCCTATATGCGTTATTTCCCTTGCCCCTGCGAGTATCTTGTCGAACTATACGCGCGCATGTAGAATACTCGACGTCCTCGGGAGTACCATCGTTGCAGGAGGATCGACGGAGAGGGAGATGTATGAAGGATATCCAAGGATTCCGATTATCAAACTCTCTCTCTCTCTCTCTCTCTCTCTCTTGAGATCGTACTCGCTGTTTCTCGCTTTTCGTAGCTTGTACGTACCTGGAGCTTCCAGCTATCAGATCTTCCGCTCTCTCGCACCACCCTCCCTCCCAGCCTCGCCAACCACCCATTTTCCTCTCTCTCTCCATTTGGCGTAAACAGGTCATGAAACGATCTCGAGCCTAGATATAATCCAACATCGCGTGGGGTTTTCTGGAGGGGGAGAAGGGGGGGGGGGGGTAGAGACCCAGCCCTTAAGAAGCTACCCTTCGCTGCTTCCCTCGAGCTTTAACTCGAGAGAGATCTCCCCCATTTTCCAAAATGGAGATGTAGATGAGAGAAAGAGAGAGAGAGAGGTTACGGTTGGGGAAGGGGTTTTTGGGGGAGGTCTGAGGAAAAGCGAAGAGAGCTGAAAATCCTGGGAAAATAAATGTGGAACATCCTTTAAGCAATCCCCAGCTTGCTTCTTGCGCGCCTTCTTGTCTCGAAGGTTCTATCCCTCACTGAGCTTAAGACTCGTCGAGTATAAAATTTTTTTTTTTTTTTGCTCCTCTCGATCGACGAGAAAAGAAATTTCTTGAATTTCTTAAAGGGTTCAGGGGCCTGCGGAAGTTCCTTGGAGATTAACGCGAAAGGATCAAGAAAGGGTGAACCTCTGGGGGAGCTTTTTACGGATAGGGATTGCAGTGCGGTGAAGCTTTTTTTCGTGTACGGCGGAAGTGCACTGTGAAACTTGGGAAATCTCTTTCTGCTGGGGGCACAATAATGGAATTGGCGGATTAATTGAAAAGTACGTGGTTTTCGTGTCGGGAAAATTATAACTTTTTTTTTGGGTCGTAGAAAAAAAATTAATAGAATTCTTTTAATAAAGTCGTAGATTTTCTAAGACTAAAGTATTTTTCGATATTACAATAATTATGAAAATGGCAGGTGGAAAAAAGATTTGTTTTTTGAAAAAAACGTTTCATCCGATTGGTCTTAATTTTATATATATGTTAATAATGTTTATCCATTTGTTAGTAACTTTATGGATTATTCTTGATATTGATCATTTAAAAAATGGATAGTACTTGTTAAGAATAAATGAACTAAATCTATTCGTTATTAACAAACGCATAAACACGAAGAAAAATCATTTAGTTGAAGTGATCAATCATTTAGACATTTTCATAAAATCTTCATTAGGCTATAAAAAATCCTAGATGGTTAAATTATGCACTGGAAATGTTAATTTTTTTTTCAGCCTCCTGCAGGCCAAAGTTCCTTGAACTCTCTGGTTTTGACATGCTTTTTTTAGTTTTTCTTAATTGGGGTTCCCTCACGTTCGTTCTCGTACTATTTTCGTCCCAATCCATGTTTCGACTGCCGAAAAGTTTTCTCTGCTGCAGAGCTAAAAATGAGATCTTTCTTAATATCACGGACACAAGTTTTCACGGACTCCTTAATGAGCATAATCTATTCTGAAAATAATATTTAATAAAATTCACTAATAAAATCGACTAATAAAATTTTCCAATAAATTTAATACGAAAATTCATTTATAAATTTTGTCATGAAATCCTTAATGAAATTTCGTAAAGAATTTGTTACGAGAATAATATATTATCAAAATAATTCCTTAATTAAAAAATAAGCAAAGAAAAAAACTAATGAATATTTTCATACGTCTGCGAAAAATAAAAATACGAGAAGATCTTTTCTTTCCAGTTTTTCGGAATTCACTCTTGTGTCTCCGCGAGCACGTACCTATGCGAGCTATGCGAAAAATAATAATTGCGGCACCAGGGGTGCAAATAACAAAGCGTCGAACAAGCGAAAATCTATCTCCGGTGAAATCGGCGTAAATCCCCATTGCCCCTTCCCCCGGCTAGTCCGAGCGTAAATCACCACGGTTATTTTCCCCCAGCCGATAATAGACCCGCCTCATTATTCGTGCGGGATACAATTATCGGCGGTGCGTGTATCATTGCGTGGAAAGAGGCTTCAAGAACCGAAAAAAAGCTCGATTGCGATTCGAGGATTTGGAGACAGTTGAAAATATATTGAGAGGAAGCGATGATAATTCGGGTATGAGAAGAGGGACAGTGCAATACAGTTTGTTCGACAGAAGCGTGTACGATCGTACGTTTTTTTGGGAGCTTTTAGACGGTAAATTCAAAGGTGAATAAATAGCAAGATTCATCCTCCGAAATGCTTTATAAAGAAAAGGTAATTTGTTATTCACAATCACGGACAAACGTCAATTATCCGAAATCCACATCGAAAACAAAACTCGGGTGAAAAAAGGACATCTTTTTTCGGGCGAAGCTTCTATTCGGGCACGCTCTTTCATCGATCGTGTCTGGTCTGGCCACGCCAATAGATGAATCCAGGGGAGCGTGAAACACCCGGTAAAGGTGCACTTAATGGGGCTGTTCCAGATTATGCAATGAAATTAATGGAAAGTATGCCTCGGAAACGCCGAGCGATTATTAATAGAGGAAGGTACTGGACCACTTGTTAATAGTAAAGCATAACGATTTGTGTCATCTACTGAATCTATGTGTTTTTATTTATGTCTCTTACCGAACAGTTTTCGAGTTTTTCTGTACACGCTCTTGTCAAACAGCCACGTGGGACACAAAAAAGGAAATAATAAGGAATAAAGGAGGGGGGGGGGGGGGCGTAGTATTTAGTTGTTTGCAGTGGGTAGAGCAAATCTTGTGAAATATACGACACGAAAACAGGATGCTTATAGTGCCAGCGAAGGATGTTTTTGCGAATCTTGGACGAGATGAACCGCGAGCCAGAAGGAGAGAGAGGGAGAGAGAGAGAGAGATGGAAAAAAAGAATAGACTAGAGAGAGAAAGAGAAAAAAAAAGAGAGAGTGCATGAAACGAGTCGAGTGGAAAGGGTCGACGTACGGTCGGACGTAGTTTCTGGCTGGCTTGCCAACGCATTCTCTACTAGCAGCAGGAGTTGCGGAGGCCAACAGGCTCCGCATAGCGTTCCGCGCTATAGTACGCTTAAACTATAGCATTGCTCGAGCTCTCCACCCAGAAAGAGAGAAAGCTCGAAAAAGGGAGAAACGATGAGAGAGACGGAAAGAGACGGCGGAGCGACGGGGAGAGGGGGAAGGCCGCAGAGATCTCGGGAGAACGCGGACACACAACGGGATGTCGAGAAGAATGAGGTGGTGAGGTCGGTTGTGTGGAACAGCGTATATGCCCTGTTCGAGAGATTCTTTTTTTATCGACGATTCGTACGGGCTAGTGTCGATGGATCGAGGTAAAGCTCTGGAGAGAGAAAGAGTGAGGGGCAGGGGGCAGGTGGAAGAAACGTGAAAATTGCCAGAGGAAAAAGAGAAAATTAGGTAGAGGTAGGGATAGAGACACGCGCAATTAGCTTGTGAGGAGAAGAGAATGGGAGAATGGGAAAAACGTTAAAAGTACTGGAGAGAAAGAGAAAAATTCGAAAATTCCTGGAGAGGAACAGGAAAATTCGGGAATTGCTGGAGGGCAAGGGAAAAACGTAAAAACTGCTCGAGAGATAGAGAGAAACATAAAAACTGAAGGAGAAGAGAAAAAAGGTTTTTAAATTCCTGGAGAATAAGGGAGAAACCGAAAAACTGATGGAGAGATTTGGAAAATTCGAAAATTGCTGAAGGAAAAGGAAAACATTCAAAAATCCTGGAGGGAAAGAGGGAAATATGAAAACTGCTAAAGAAACAGCTGGTATGGGAAACAGATCGTGGGAAGCTGCAATTGCTGAAGAGAAAAAGAAAAATCGTGTCATTCTTCGCAGATAGAAGGGAATACAAATATTGCTGGATGATAAGAGAGAAAACTATAAAAAGCTCAGAAAACGGGGGGAAGTATGGAACTTGCTGGAGAAACAGAGAAAAAGTCAGGCAAAGCTCGAGAGAATCGAAAATATTTCTAAAGGAAAGAAAGATGAGATAACGAAAACTTGCGAGAAATGGAGAAACGCAAAAATACCTGAAGAGAAATCGAAAAATCCCAAGACAGACATAATCAAAACGAAAAATCTCAAAAAATCCCTCTCGTACGAAATCAGGAAAAGAAATCGCAAACGGAAATCCCAAAGAGCTTCTCAGTAAAACCTTAAAAACGTCCAAAATCGTAGTCCCAAAAAATCTCCAAAGTACAAACTCCCAAAACGCCCTACAGCAAACTCCAATCCAAAAGTCCCTCGATTCCAGATATTCTTAGACGATTCCTCCTCACCTGTTTAATCCAAAAGCGCCTTAAAACCCACCTGAACTTGTTTCATTTATTAATTTGAAACCACAGTAAACGTACTGGTAAATAAGAAAAAAAAAGAAGAAAAAAAACAGCTGGACAGCATTCTTTGGATTTACCAGTAAACCGGTAACCCCAGGAAAGCTCGTGGAAATGAGAAAAAAAAAGAAAACTAGCAAGCAAAGGGAAAGGTAAAAAGAAAGACCGGATGAAAGCTGGACAAAAGCGAGAGAAAGAGAGATAGGTTACAAAAAGCTCCAGAGGCAGAAAAAAAAATAGAGAAGTGGTAAAATCCCAAGAGAAAAAGTGAGAAGTGCAGAGTGTGAGACCGCGAGGTTGCCCCTGGAATTTTTATCAGCGATCGATATGCCCTTTCATTCCTTTCTCCTTTTTTTGTTTTTCTTTTGTTTTTTCCCCATCCCTCCCCCTCGCCGCTTGCTCCCTTCCGTCCCTCGGATAAAACCGGATAGCCAGCGTCGCTCGCGTCCGCAAGGACCAAAAGCGCGTTGAACACATAGTGCCCGGCGAGCGGTTGGTGTTTCCAGCTTTTGCGGTTTCCCAGCTCCTGCTTATGCCTCTCCCCGTGCGTGCTTGTACCCTGATGATTGTACACTGCGCTCTCTCTCTTCCTCTTCCTCTTTCCGTGTCCGATTCCGCGCCACCCTCCTTTCCCTTTTGCCCCTCTCGCTAGCTACCTCCTCCAACTTCGTTTCCACGTTGCCACTCTATTTTGCTACCGTAGTACGTACGAACGCTCACACACGCCACCCAATGCTGAATCTGTCCTCTCTCTCTCTCTCTCTGGTGTCCCATTGAAACTCACCGGTTGAGTCGATGGGTCCCACAAAGCCATTCAATTGATCCTGCAGCCCGGGAATATTCCGGCATTCAACGGTGCACCCGCAATACAAGCGTCCAAGTCCTTCTTCCCTCCCCCATCCTCTTTCCACCGCCCTTATTCGGGCTCGAGGAAAGCCAACGAGAAAATCCACCCTGCAACCCCCACCCCTTGTCCCCTCCAGCAACGTTCGATGAGACGAGCAACATTCGAAAGTTCCACTTGCCAGGTGCTGATGTGCTACCCCCTAAACTGCTAAAGCTCCCTGATGGATACAAACTGACGTGGGTCTGACGTGATCGGGCCAAACGAAAGTAGGAAAAGTTTTACGAAGAATTAACTTCGTTGATCGTTATTACCCCCACTCGAATACAGCCAAATCTCGTTTGTACCCTTTGCAGATGTACATCAAAATTATTCAGCTCTGGCATTATGTTGCGATCAGCGAAGTAGTTCTTTCGGTTTTAATTTATTCTCATTTGTACGTCATGGTTGGTCTACAACTTGAAAAACGATTAACCGATGTTTCAGTGCTGTTTTACTTCGGACGAAAGTCACTCAGAGACGAATGTCTGGGGGAGGGGGGGTAGTGGTTTTATGTGATTAATAATACTGTATTTATGATTAATAATAATTTATTGCTTAATAATTCAATATGTATTTTTAATAACTCCATATATTCACGTCTATGGTATTATTAACTATTTATGTGGTTTTATTTAACCATATGATATAATTTTTCTCTCACAACGTTTTTCTCTGCGAACCATCGACGATGTAAACTTTTCCAGTTCTATTACTGAATGGTTTATTTCACTATTACCTTAACCATCAATTTCCCCGATTCATTCAAAATTTTATTGTTCTTTATGATAAAAAATCGTTCGACCGTTCGTTAAAAAAAACACATATTAATCTTTATTTAATTTTTCAATTGGGAAGTCAATTATTTCTATTAATTAACAAACAAATTTTTGCGCTCAAGTTCTTTTGAAATATAAAAAAATTCCGTCGAAATTTTTCTCATCTTTGAGAGATATTAAAAAAAACCGATTATTCGATCGCGGTTCCCCAGGAAGAGAAAGGTACAGTCCAACGACCCCTAGGGGCCCTTCGAAAAGCAAACGTCGGTATGTGTCTAGAGGCGATAGGCGGCGGCCGCCATAAGCAGCACCACCGAATTCAAGCCCCTTCCAGGCCGTACCCAACCCTTAAATCCGGCTTGGGTATACGTATATACAAGTATAGAGAGCCATAGGCAGGTCGACCTCTCCGCAGACGTATAGCTGCGGGGTCCATACATCTCGTTCTGCCAAGCTGCTCTATCCGGGATTTGCTGGCGCGGCGCAAGTCGAACCTCACTCCGTCTTCGTCCTGACCCCCCTATCTCTTACATCGCTCGTTTCCTCAACCGAGTCCCGGTAGTTCCGACCCACCCCCCCACCTAAGGATCTCCAAGCCGATTTGTACGTGTGTAGACGCCGTATAAATTTTGGGAATACGCGTGTCGGTGTGGCTATGCGTGGGTGGCAACTATTCGATATTAAGGGGATTGAGTCTGGCGGTAGCAGGGCTAGCCTAGGGGTTGGGGGGCAGAAACAGTTTGGGGGATCATTTTGGCTGCGAGAAGACCGCTCGGTGAAGGTCGAGAGAAGCAATTGAGGCCAATATTTGGCCATTTGGAAACTGCAGGACTCTTTTGCCCGATGGAGTGTGAAGCCGAGCTCAGAAATGGAAAGAAACAAAAAAACTTCGACTTTTGTGGTTAACCTCCTGCTAGATCGTTGAAGAATAACGGTTTTAGAGACGACCGGAAAGGGGTTGAGTTTTCTGTTTCGAGAGAATATAGAAACGATGGTTTTTTTTATCCATATGATGCAAACTGGGCTAACAATGTTTTTGGTGAAGATACATTGTTGGAAATTTGTTGATGAAAAACGCGTCCAAAACGCATAGGTCTGCTCACGTCAGCACGAACGTTTTTGGCGTCTTTTTCTGATAACTTGAACAATTCTTGGAATTTCGCTGTAAAAATTGAACCCAATCTTAAAGAAATTAATCGATCAATTTATGAAGAAAGACGACAAATCGATTTGTTCAAATTTGTAAATGGTCTTTCCGCCTGGTGAGTTTCCATCAATCGGTAACGATGTTACACGGTGACGACAGGACCCTCGCGAATAATTCTCCCAACCGTTGCACCTAATCCCTAGATGTGTGTACCTAACCAACACTTTCCATAACGAATGATCGACGTCGGCGTCCACATCTGGGTTAGGTATACACTCGAAGTACAGCATGGTACACACATCGCACCCGTGGGACATCAGGATCGTACGTCATTCCTTTACGTGCACGTCGACGAGTTTCTCCTCGTGAAGTATCGACCAGCCCCATCGGCGGAGGAGCGATCGAGAAACACATCGCAGGATAAATGGCAGAAAGAAAGATGGAGAATGCTGGATGGTGGAAAGAGTCGCAAGACCTTACGTAAGAACGTTTCTCCCACCCTTTGTCTCTCGAATCCTCGAACGCTCTCGGGTCACTGGATAATAGCAAAGTCCTGATGCTCCTGCACTCCAACCCCAAAATCGCTAGTTCCGTTCAACCTGCCACCCCCAGAACGTATGGAGGGTAGATCAGGATGGTGAATGTTGATGGCACCGCGAGAGGAATGGAAGTTCCCGGGGCTAGAGGGGGATGGAAAATGTGGCGTGGGTTGAACAGGAAGACAGGGGTTGCTCGCCCAAAGAGTCAATCTCGTTGCTCGGTCAGACGTGAAAAACATGGCTCTTCGGGTGTACAACCGTTGAACGTCTCCTCGTCTCTGTGTACATACGACGTTTTGAATGCGGGGTGGAAACGTGTCGGAAATGAAAAGATAATAATCAGACCGGGAGGGTTGGGTCGAGGGATTGCTCGCTCTTTTCATTTGGCAAAAATAATTGCCGGCTGGCTCATCCTTTCGATAACGAAGAATGGACCTCGTCTTTTGTACCAGCAACGATGATGAACATTCTCAAACTTCTGGATAACTCCTAGCCAACCTGGTGTAAAAGCCTGAGCAACTAATTCCGCCGGGATGAGAATTGAGGAAAAAAAATGGAAAATAAGGTATCCTGGCGGGACGGTGACGGGGTATTGCAACCGGAAACAAAAGTCCGCTGCAGTGGTGAAACGCTTGGCTGCAACGAAGCCAAAAAGTGGGCGGACGTGCCACCTCGCCCCAAACTCACCCCGACCAACCTTCAGGCCAAAAGTACCCCGGTGGTTTTCCATACCCAACCAGCCGATCCGTAATTTTGGCTGGGCACAATCGTCCCTCCGAACACTCCGGCTCGCCAAGGATTTTACGGTATTCTTCAATCTTCGTCCCATCGTGTCCTCTCAGCTTAAAAGCTTCTCTTTCTCTACAATACCTGTTTGTTCTTGGTTGATTTTTTTGAATTTCGACATGTACGTTTGATTGTTCAAGGCTGACTACCGGATTGAAGCGAGAAATGAAAATCGGATGTTTCTGATGGGCACACTGGATTGTCGTTGTCGATTCGGATTGCACCACCAGCACAGATTATTTCCTTCTTTATTCCACCTGTGATTGACGTTTTGTTTTTACCGGAACGCCGAGGGAATTGCGAAAAAGTATTCGCTCGGTATGCAGCCCTTTGCAGGCTTTCGACTATCGCCGATACGAGTTTGCGCTACTGTTGAACTATCCCAAAAATATCGGGCTCGTACCACGCTTGTACTACGCGATGCAAAAGAATCGTGCTTTCTTTTGTTTCGAGATACAAACAAAAGTTTGCTACGCGATTGAAAAAAATATTTGGGCGGAAACCTTTTGGAAGTGAAAAAGAACGAGTTGGAATGCTGCTGAATTCGTCATTGGAAAACGCCGATGAATTATTTTCGAAATATGGAACGTCGCGTTATTTTGGCTTGGATTTTTAAAACAATTGAGAAATTTTTGGATTTTTCTCATTGCCTTGCGTTGAACCCCCATAAGCTTGCACATAAATCGAAAAAGCCGTGATGAAGAGCCATTTAATTCGGTCTATTCATAAACGTTAAGTCGTGAGTATCAGTTAAAAATAAATGTAGAAGCGAAATAAATTGTTGGCAGAGGCTCTCCACGGTAAGAGACATTCGTTTCAGCAAACTTTACGGAATTACACGGAGCGCATCTTCGTTCTCCGTACACGGGGGAATATATGAATACGAATCAAAAGCTCCGCGCGGCTCACCGCACGCTCGCGAATATACTCCTCGCAATGCTCGGGCACTATTTCGGTGCAACGGCGAAACTTCATTAGGACGTGCGCGTTCCTAATCCACTTGGTGTCTCCCAACGAGGGCAAGGGGGACCCACTTTTTCAAAAAGCAGAACCCAAGTCCGGTTCTTGATTCTAAACATTCGGTGAAATCGTTAAAAACAATAATATTTGTCGCCTTTCACAATTCGGTTTTAGAGTTATCGCTCATTGTCAATATGGAATTATTACAAAAGTAAATCGAATTGAAAAATACGATAATTAAAAAAGTGAAACTCTTTGTTTCATGAAATTACTTTTAAATCGAAATAATTTTGATAATTAAGTGATCTGAATAAAATAAAAATTTTGTTTAGAATCAAGTAACGTAATGAATGGAATAATGTGAAAAAGTAAATTTCTAATATATTACATTATATACAAAACAAACTAATTCCAAGAATAAATTTAGGTAGAAAGTGCAATAATTTTAAATAATCTTACAATTTTAAATGACACAAAAACGAATCGATCTTAAAATTAAAATGTCCTGAAAAGTCCAACAACTGCAATTTTCCAGTAGTGACAAAAGGCTCTCCAGAGTACGCGTTTCCTCATAATATCGAACTTGACAAAAAAAAATATATTACTCTTACCAAAAGAAAATGTCGAGCACGCTTTTCATTCTCGTTCTGGGATCCCAGTACTTCCGCTCATTTAAGATTGTCCAAGTTTTTCATTCGAGAAAATTAAAGAGGGTGGAAGGCCGAGGAAGAGACTGATTAAATCAGGCTTATCAATACTCCTGGATAGTCCTCCACCATACAATTCTGAACTATAAAAAAACTACGAAGAATGCAGGAAGCCCAATAGAAAAGAGAAGAAAAACTGGGGGGAGAACGAGCGAAAAAGGCGGAAGAATTGTGGGAAAGGGAGGGGGAAAGAAATGGCTCCGATTTATCTTCCACGTGGCTCTTGAAGAGTCTTTTCTTCCGCTCATATACACAGGCTATAAAACAGAAATGAAGATAATCATACGAGAGGTGCATCCCCTTGGAACAAATACGATAAAATC
Organism: Ophioninae sp. B BG-2022a; assembly: GCA_030522765.1. NCBI lineage: Eukaryota > Metazoa > Arthropoda > Insecta > Hymenoptera > Ichneumonidae > Ophioninae sp. B BG-2022a. Next base: position 11,261 of record JAPYZJ010005027.1, read on the forward strand.
CTCAGTCATGTGCACACCTATACGTCCAGGAAATGAATGCACATATTGCTGATGCGTGACGTATGAAAGAGTGGATAGCATTTTACACTGAGGAAGCGCAAAAAGTCACGTTTCATTCTACGTATACATATAGAAATACAAAATAAATATACACGCAGAGAGAAACAGAAAGAGAGAAAGAGAGATAATGAGAAAAAGAGAGAGAGAGAGAAAATGAGAGAAAGAAAGAGATGATGATAATTTTATTACGCCCCCGTGTATACTTTTAGATAAAATAGCAAACGCAGTAACAAAAATCAAAAAGAAATTATGCAAACAAAAAACTGGAAATTTTTAGAAAAAAATAATAACAAGAAATTATTAATAATAACAATGATGCTAAAATCGACCTTAACATTCGGGCAACCGGATGTTTCGCAGTTCAAGCTGAGGAAATTAAAGAAATTTATCAATTTAAAAAATTGATAAAATAATAATAATAATAATAATAATAATAATAATAGAGATACTAAAAATAGTGAAGACTAGGAATAATGCATCAGCGGAACCAAGCACAACTAAGAATAATATATTAGCGGAAATAACAATTTTGGCAAAACTCAGAATAGCAAGGAATTGCTTCATACAGGGAAAAAAATAAAAATTAAATGCACTACGTAATTCAAAATAAGAAGTACCTAATTAAAAGGAAATGAAGAAGAAGAAGAAGGGATGGAATTAATTCTACAATTCTAGTCAGGGAGAGAGAGGGTGAGTTCAGTCTCGTTTGCTTTCTCGCACTTCTTGCTGTGTCAACCTCCTCTAGCCCCGATCTTTTGGCACCACGCGAGGCATCGCTGAACGCTAGTTCCTATATCTAGGTGTCGCGTAGTTTGCTAAACGTCAGCGTAAATACGAGGGGTGCCAACCCAAAAGGTGCGCAAGCCCTGAAATGCCTTGTCGCCGAATGCTTGCCTCACACTTTGCAAGGGATGAATCGGAGAAGATAGAGAAAGAGGGGGGGGGGGGGGGGAGGGGGGGGGGAATTTTTTTGGGGGTGCTTCTTGGGGTGGGGTGGTACGTTTGGGGGCGTTTTTGAAGTGCCGAGTCGCATCCGCCGGAAGAATTTGAGATTTCTAGGGGAAAACCGAATGAAAATTTCATAACGCAGGCTATAATGAAGACTATGAAATTTCGAGTACGAGATACTTTTGAGTAAACCTTTTTCATAGTGATATTGAATTCGTCGAGTTTGCATCTTCGTTCGAATTAACTTTTTCCCATGCTGGGGTAATTGGATTTTAGTGATTTTTATTGGCTCTGTTTTTTTAGTCTTATTTGAAGGAAAAAAAATGGTTTTTTTGAGAGACGATTGGTAGAAAGAAAATTCAGCAATCTAGATTAGTAATCAGTTCAATTTTGCGTTGAATAGCACGAAGATAATTGAGTTTCTAAAATGAATCATTTCAAGAAGACATTTTTCGTTCAAGTTTTTCTCACTATTTCGAAAAAAAACCTTCAATTTTTTCATTTGGAAGTGCATTTTGATAATTCATTTCCCTTCTCAAGTGTATCAAGAATTTGTCTGTGTTTTGTCGTTGGTAAAATTTAATTTAGTATTTTAATGAAAATCGCCCACCCCACATTTTTTCAAAGACGATTCAAAATCCGGCCCGAGTAACGCAGCCGTGGATGAGGTCCCGCGAAATAATGTGCATCAGGATACCGCGCTATCGCCGCGCTGTGTGCACTTTACGAGAGAAACACGCGACGAGTCGAGAAAATAAAACGAGAAGAGTTGATATAAAAGTAAAAAAATGGGGGATAAAAACGCCCCGGAGCTTATGTGTTTATGAAGGACCGAATGTTCCGACATCGGCTTTGGAAAAAGTGGGCGTCGCGGCAGGGTGGATGGATCGCTCCGCGGGCCGGAAACGTGCGAAGGAACTGCCGAGTCCTTGCTTTATGAGCGTTAAGCCACGTGACCTGTGAAGTTATGACAACGAAGATCCCTCAACGGATACCCGGCGTCGAACGTTTTCCCGAGGAATTCGCGAAACGAACGGCGACTAAAAATGTGACAAAGAAAATTGTCAGGATCGAATTTGTTTTTTATTCATTGGGAACAGCGCGAGTGGTCGTTGTCGGTATAATAATGACAATCGAAAGAACATATTAAAAACAATAACAACAATAGCAATAGAAACAACAACAATAACAATAACAACAACAACAACAACAACAACAACAACAACAATAACAATAGTAGCGTTAATAATATAAATGGTAACAGCAACAATAACAAATTATCTGTTGTTTTTATTATTATTAAAAATGATAACAATAACAGCAACAATAAAAACAAAAGTAACAATAATAACAACAATAATCATAGCAATAACAATAATAACAATGACAACAATAGTGATAACGATAGCAATGTCACAGCAACAATGATAACAATAACATCCGCAACGGCGACAGCTACAGTAACAATAACCGAAACAATAATAACAGTAACTACAATAGTGCCAATAACCAAATTCTGTTATAGCTATAATAATAATAACGATAATAGTGATAATAATCATGACGACACTTGTCTCATGCTTCAGAAGTTATGTGCCAGTTTCTTTTTTCACTTTTTTTCCTTCATTCACTCTCCTTTCGATGAGGTTCAGAGCTCCAGAAGTCCTCGAAGGAGAGAATCTCGAGAGATCTCTCGGGAGGATTGAGAAGATACGTGTACGTATGCGTATCTATGTATACATACCTATGTACACATATATGTATATATAGGTACGAGAAAAGCTTGTTTTGAAGACATTCGACCCAAAAGCCCGGTAATTCTCGAGGTCGTAACCGCGTAATACAAGATAGGATAGGGGTCGTAGAAGACCTCTCGATAAATCTTATCAGTCATCCCCGTATAATCCGTACGTTCCATAATCAGCCAATTAAGCCGTTCGAGTATCCATATTGCAAAAGAACGCGAGTTCACGGCGGATGACGCAACTGGAGCTTTGAATCAATGCTGATCAATTGTTAATGGATACACACAACGGCCGATGACTAATTGCGTCGAGATTCATGGATCACGTGCCACTCGCCCGGTAAAAAGGACCAATTAAATTATTTGGCCGTTTAGCCAATTAGCGTGAGGAGAACGAATACCGCACGGGGAAGAAGAAGAACCGTGGAAGCATTGGGCAATTGACCCAGGAGCTGTTAAATACCCAAAGTACTTGGGAACATACCATACAGGGCGCTCTGAATTATAAAGCTTTCTTAAGAGCTCAGACTAAGAGAGAGAGAGAGAGAGGAAATTCAACTATACGTGGAGAACAGAAGGACCCAGACGTTTTCTTCCCACTAAAATGTACTGGCCTACAAGACTAGTTATATATTGGGGTCCCCATTTCTTGAAGAGCACCGCTTCATACAGCTAACTCTCTCTCTCTCTCTCTCTCGCTACAACTACTAACGCTGCATTTGGTACATTCTGCAGCTCAAGGCTCTCGAGAACATCTCGTCTTTTGTAGTCTCTCTTTCTCTCTCTTTCCCTCTCTCTCTCTCTCTTTCTCTCTCTCTTCTCCCTTTCCGTACGTACATTTTTGTCTTCCTTACTCTTCTATGTACACAGCAAACTTATATATGAGTATATACTTTTGTCGGAGAATGGAAAGGGTTGGAATGGTCGAGGCGGGTCGCGAGGTACATGCACTTCCGGTCCTCCGCCCCCCCCCCCCTCCTCACCGTACACCCCATCCAGCTAGGAGGGCGCATCCATGTGCGATACGTCACTGCGCAGTAATGGCACACATAATGTATCCCTATCCTCTCTGCGCACCTTCGCTATTAATCCGCAAATTCTTCCCTCCCACTCCATTACGAGTCACGCGCATTCTCATCGAACGCACTCCGAGCTCCATTTCGAGAAAAAACGAAGTGGTAGCTCAATGTTTTTTTTTTAAGTTACGTTATGTGGCATCAGACCTGTCTAGGATACACGCGAGCTTTGTGGAGGCGAGGGGTACCCTCGGTTGGAATTATAAAACGTGGACGGCAGTTTTTGGAACTTTTCTCGTTTCGTTTTCAACGGATCGCTATGGTTGAAGTGTCAAAATGCGTATTTTTGTCCTAGCCAGGTCGAGGTACTCTTCGATTAACGATCGGCTGCACCGGAAGTCCCAGTTTTGGCCTCTTCTGCTCAGACATCGAGAGTATGAAATTGGAGCGATACAATGCAGCCGATCTTTTTCGACAGGAGTTTCTAAAAGCTCTTCACCGGTTTCTTTACCGGAGGAATCGTGTGCCATTTCGCTTCGGATGGCGCAACGGGAACCGCAAAATTATCAAGTCCGTGTAAGCGCCACCTGCATCCAACGTTCGCGATGCACCGATTGCCGCGACAGTCGGACTCGCCCACGTATTTTCCTTCGGGTCTAGATGTGCGCAACCCTATTCGCATTTTGCGGACGAAGAATGGGCCCACCCTTGTGAATATCTTGATGACACCGGATGCGTTGGAGCAAAGGCTACGCGGAGTGAAACATAGAAAGGGCGAGAAGGCTGGCGGGGGGGCCGGGGAGGGCTGGGAGGGCAGAGGTAGAGAAAGGACTGGAGAGTTCGTGCAGAACTTGCCGCATAATGAGGGTGTTTTTGGAACCGGGAACATTCCTGGGTCATGTACAAAGATACTTATCGTATACGTACTGATACCAGCACCCAACGGCAACGTGGTAGTTAGCGTTTCCCTGGGCGAAGTCACACAACCCCAACGTACCTCGCAACGCTCCTTGAATAATTAATATGTGAAACAGAAAATCTTGAACGTCCTGGCAATAATAACCGCTTTATGCACCTACGGCTGTGTACCCCTGGTCTCTCAACGAGGCGCAAGTACATACCCCTGCCGTTAAAACCAACCCGGTAAAGTCGATACACCTCACACGGCTCTTTCTCAGCCAAGGCTTTATTACTTTCATACTGGGTTACGCGGACCTCCGTGAACCCTTATTTTTAGACCTGTCGTTAACACGCCTGATCGTTCGCCGCGATAACGGCGATTACATCGAGACTTCGTATCCGCCGGAATCTGGAATGAGATACCAACGGCTGGACACAGCTTGGAACGTGTTTTCCTCTTGTAAACGAAATCGACTCTATTGGTCTGTAGAAAGAACGTCACCAATGATGAAGATGGCCGGCAGACATTTCCGGAACTTTTTGAAAAAACGTCTGGTCCTAATGGCTGAAGTTCTTAGAGTAGATATCTGACCACAGAAGAAAGGACTCTGTGTCTAAAAAGACTTATAAGCATCTTGAAGTTCAACGAACTTAAAAAAACTGGGAATGAGCTCTCCGTTGGGAAAATCGTCAATCGAGTAGTGTCACGACCTAGCCACGATAGAAGCACACGTTTCGATTCTGGAACGGTCGCGTTCGATCGAGAAATGCCGGAGAAAATTGATAAAAACTGAGTGCGGTAGGCAGTGACGAGGCTGAAAACCGTCGTTGTAGTACAGCAAGAGCCACACACCGTCAACGTTTCTCACCACTTGTCGTTTCACCTGGAACAGTTGGCACAATTATCGGCTGAGCAAACGACGCTGACCTACTCGCTTTTTTGTCACTCTCACCCTTCTCGCAACCCTTGAAGGGTCGAAGCGTTCGATCACTCGATCGGATGTCTTCATCGGTGGATCGAGCGGTGAAAAAAGGTCGCCGAGCGATACGGCGACGCGGATACTGGAATTTACAATTTGCCTGGTACAGAAAAAAAAAACAAGAGTACGAGTATTCTCGTCACACGATGACACAGTTTCTTCCAGCTTCGTACGAGTGCCACCCTTCCAGTTGCGGATCGTTCCAAGAGGCACGTTGACTCCGACGCCACGTCGGGATATGTGTCGCGTTCGATCCTTATTGCTTACAAATACACCCGACCCTATCCACTATACGCACCCTATACGTGTACCCGACCGTGTCTGTATCCGTGCAACGAATTTGCCAGAGAGATCTTCGACCAAACGTGGTGAAACTCCACCGAGTTATGAGAGCACTCCGTGCGATTCTGAATAGCGTTGAGCCAGCGCCACCCTTCGAACATACGTTGTAGAAAAAAAAGAAATCCCTGGTAACCGCAAGGTTCCTGGACCACCTACAGAGAGGAAACGTACAGGCAAAGTTTTGAGCACGAACGTGCCCAAAGTGAATTGTGAATGCGAACTTTATTGGACTCTCGGCTCTACACAATTAATTTGGCCCTGAAACAAGGATCGCCAACGTCCATGACCAGAACCCCTCATCAGTGAAATCACTTTCCCTTCAGAATGTCTCCATTCGACGCTGAAGACAAATTTTATCAGGAGAGCCCTTGGTACACCGGGTCGCCGCTAGATGGCCACCGGCGCAGCGTTACTCGCAACAGTTCCAACCATTCCTGCGCCTAGAAGCATTTGCAGGGAATTTGCCTTTTGAGTCACTCGCTCGCCACAAATACGGACTTCTTTTATGGACTAGAAGTTCTAAAAAATTCTATTTCTTATTAAAAATTATCTAAGAAATACCTCCTAATCTTTTTCCTACCTTTGGTGTTTGATATATATAAATTTTGGACAATGTGGATGTCCTTTTGCACTTTGGACTTTCCCAATCTGCTTCGTTTTCCTTCTACTTTGTTTTCCTACACTTGTCATTCGAAATATCAAAGTTTTCGTAAATGTGGTACTTTTGACTCTCTTTTTAGACTTTTTAGAGCCTTTTGACTGTCTTTCTTTTAAGACTGCTTTTAGAGTGTCAAAACTTGGTGTAGGTGTTTATTTCCATACTTCGTCGTTTCGAACGTCGTTTTTTTCCTTGTCCCTCTTTTACACTCCTTAAACAATTCGTAATCCGACCGATCCAAATTTTCGGAAATGAAGAGAGCGTCCTTAGTAGCGCTCAAAGCGTGGGAGGCTTTTTCAACTTCGCAGTCTCACTTTTTCCACTGAGGCTACGTTTTTCTTTTTTGCCTCTCAGCCTCCCACAATCTATCTTCGTAAAAGGGAGAAACCCGAAGTTTCTCGTTCTCCGGGCACGATTTCCGAGCCGAATTTGTTCTCTCGGCAAATGGAGTAGGAGAATTCCGAAAATACTAATGCCGATAGTCTGAGTACTGGAGGCTCGAGTGGAGTTACCCACGTTGCGTATATGTATAATGCTTCTCGGGAACGCAAAGTACTTAGGGTGCTTGGGTCTGACGTATCCAACCTACGAAACGAAATTGTTCATATATATATATATATATATATATGCAAAAGCGTGTTAACGAGTCGTAGAGCTTACTAACTCGAAGGGGTTGTTGGCCGACCTCCTATGTCGTACACAAGAATCGAAAAGCTCGCGTATTCTCATCGGTCTTAACCGAAGCAACTGCGCATTAATGAAGACCCAACCAGGGCCATTTTTCATCCTGTAACTTCGAATCAACAATACCATTTTGGCTTGCACTTGAATGGGTTTTTTTCTTAGGTTCAACATTTTGGGGTCAACAAGCAAAGGGAATTGGCGCAGCTATTGAGAGACTGGTTGAAAACGCTTGGGGATTGCGATGATGATTCGGGATACTGCGAAGAAAAGAAAAGGAAAAAAATGGTGGTTTTTTTAACGAAACTCAGGAACACTCAATAAATATTGGCGTTTGAGTCATTATTGATAAAAATAAGACTACCTGGACGTGTTGCTTAAATTTAAGAACGAAGGAATTTTTTTTGATCCGTCAAAACAGATACGTGATTACGGACAAAACTTCAGTCAAGCAGTTGCCAATGTTTTAAAATTATACTTCGATAATGATTGAGCGTAAAAAATTTTCATTTTTACTATTTTCAACTCACTTTTTGCACAACGATCAATTCAGTAATACCTCAACGTTTTTCAATAAAAATTGGTACCCAGGTTTTTTAATACACAAACAAATGAACATCAGCGCCGATTTTTCAATCACTTTACTTAGATCTTTAAAAATTAGTGTAATCATTAATTTAATAAACGTAATAATAATGTAATAATTAAGTTAATTAATGCAATAATAATATATTAGTTAATGTAATTAATATAATGAGGAGAAATAATGACTTCTTCTTGCAAATTGAATTTTTCCCTCCAAGCTTGTATTTGAAAAATCTCTATCAGCCCGGACATTTGTTTCGATTCCTCTTTGAGGCCTGAATCGTTATTCGTTCATCCGGATTCGGGTCTTGCATCGAGATCAGTTGGCTTTCATTCACCGAACAAGAACCGTCTCACCGTTGCGATTCCTATCGATGCTCCGTTCTAATTCTGACGCCGCTTCTCCTCGAGTTCTCTCCCCCAATCGCTGCGTTCCTTCACGCCGATCTATAGCCGTGGCTCTTACGTGGGCGAGTAGCGATGTGCATTCACGTGACGTGGCTCTCGCGTGCTGCAAATGCACTTCGCACATTGCCACAAGAGAGAGGCGCTCGATTTTGCGCTCGCGGTGCCGTTGTACTCCCGCGGGCCCGATGCGAGACCAAACCTCAAGAGGGAATGGCTTCGAGGGGGAGTGAGAGAGGATCGCTGCCAGAGGCCAAGGCGAAGAGAGAGATCGAGAGAATCGATACTTCTCGTTATTTCGGTATCCGGAGCGAGCGAGAGAGAGAGAGAGAGCACGAGAAAGGAGCGAGGGGGTGGGGGGGGGGGGGGGGGGGGGGGGAGGGGGGGGCGGGAAGAGTGGAGAAGTCGCGCGGGCGGCTCGCGCTTAGCGAAACTAAACATAGGTATGTGTGCCTGTATACATGCATATAGCGAATCCTGGCGCGAGAAGGACGGAGATAAAGGGGCTATCGAACGACGGTTATTCCAGGGTGGTTTCGAGTATCGAGAATTAAAGATGCACGATCCCGAAGACTCGCACCATTGCACCTCTTATATCCATTGATCGTATAGCTGTACCGTTATACTTTTATAGAATATATGGAATGTTTCCTATATATGTGTATATTATATATATATATTATAGATATATACTCTCTATCTTATATATATATATATACATATATATATATAGAGAGAGAGAGAGAGAGAGAGCTCCAGTTTGGCTGAGTTTGGATCTGGTCCCGATGTCGATGCTCCGTGACTGGGGTCGGGAATCATAGTGAAAATCCACCCGACGAGCAAAATATTTTACGACGGTGACGTAAAATCTACCGATCTCTGAGCAACCGATCTTTCGTCTCTGTCGGTTCGCCTGTTTTCCTCTCCCCTCCGTCTCTCCGCCTCCCTCTTTATTCCACTTTCTTTCTTTTTCCAATCCAGTTTATATAGCTCCTCATTTGTCCGTGTACGCAGATGGGTTTTCCACACCTACTCGAATCGCACTGACACACTCGAACGTCATCTCACACGGAGGCTATATCTGGTCGCATAAATTGTGATAATTCGCAAATGAGCGCAGGCTCCGAATCGCTTCGACGATTTAACCGAGACGAACGAGTCGTGGAAACTCCGAGAATTTTGATGGTAACGGAGATATGGAATTTACGATAAATCTACGAAAAAGAACATTCCCTGATTATGGATTTGGATCCGGGATTAGGTGTGAATGAGAATAGGTGGAAAGGATTAGATCTGAAGGAATTTTGGGTAATTTTGGTGGGTGGAATATCGTGTAGATTGGTTCTTCGAACGAAATATTTGTATCTTGTAATGTGTTTCTTGAAGAGACGAAGCGGATCGATTGGATCGACGAGGAAAAATAAAAATCCTAAATATCGAAAAAAAATAAAATAAAATGTTTTCTTGAAACAAATATTATTCATTCGGCTAAGATTTTATCGAGCTTTTTCCGTTAACGTGTTCCAATCATAAAAATAACTGAATCTGTTTTTTCAATTTTTTTTGAAAATTTAAATAATTATTATCTATCGGTGATTTTTCATAATTAAAAAATAGAAATATTGTTCAATACTGAATTAATAACCTCCACTAAATATTGAGAAATCGTTTACACAATTTTGCAAAACACATTTTGGAGAAAAACGCGTTCGATTTTTGGCTAGCAGTTCCATCAATGTGAACGCATATTTTTTTGAACGTTGAAGCTTCCTCTTTAATTTTATTTGCTTTGAGCGATAATCGATTTTTTTAAATTTCGCAATAGCCTTCACCCCTCACGAGAATAAAATATAAAAATTTGGATAGTTTATTGCTGGGTGCCGTTTGTCAGGTGCCTTTCGAAATTTTATTGTTATTGTTATTATAAATTTTTGAGTCCTCGAAGCAAATATACGATGTATTTTAGCGACGAGTTATTCGTCCTCAAAAAAATTGAACGTTCTTGTCAAAATTCGAAATTCTACTGTGGGAACAGCGGAATAGACTTAATTGAATCCCGGATACGAGAAACTTCTGAAAAGCTTTTCTCGTACGCACCGTAAACGAGGAAACGAGGTTTCAGAGATCCAGTTAAGAATAAATAAATTAAATTTGGAATGTCGAATGAAGAATTTAATTATTAATGGATGAGTTTTAGAGAATTGCAAAAATTCTTGAAAATGTGATTCATAATAGTCCTTGATTAAATAATAATTCATTAATTATTTTAGAATTTTGCATTGATTTATTTAGCAGTTATAAACGTATGCATTGTTTTACCACATTTATTTTTCACTAATTAATTTAATGGTTATAAAAAATGTTCGTAATTTAGAAAACCTTCGATTATTATTGAAGAGAATATTTTTATTTAATACTTATACGAAGAGGATTATTAATATTACAACGCGTATTTATAATAATAGTTAATGAAAAGAATAAATATAATATAATAAGCATCACAAAATTCATGTCAAAATGAAAAAGTTCATTGAATTTTAATTCCAAGTATTCTTCAATGTAATTGAAGTGTCAAAGATTTTTATTTGGGAAAAACAACATTGATAAATTTTAATTTATTTTTAAATGAGCTATTTTTATTATTTTCTACTTAATTTGGAATGTCGATATTTTTTCAAAACTCACATTTTTTTACGGCGAGCACTGTTCGTCCTGAAAATACACCGAATTTATATTCAAAGAATAAAACAATAACCTATCGTATTTTTACAGATCACAAAATACCACAAACCTCGGAAAGTATACGAATTTTTTCGCTCAATGAAATTCGACGATGCCAGCAGCCCGTTCCTTGCCTCGTTTTAAATAAACACCAACTATCGCGCTCGCGAATAATAGCCTCTGCACCCGGGGAGTCACGATAAAAAATTCATACTCTCAGCCAGGAAAGTGTCTTGCCTCGCGAATCGGAGAGTGAGACATCGCTGACTAAGATCTCTCGCTCTTTTGCGGGTTTGACCCGAATCCCGTCGAGGAGAACGCGAAAAATATATCAAGACGTGTTTTCCAGAGGTCCGGGCCAATTATAAGATCGTTTCTGGAATCGTGATTCAGCAGTATCCATCGGAATCGATTCTGTAGCAATGATCGCAGCCAATTTATTCAACTATCCGTATCAACTAGTTGCCAACATCATTGTTAATAGAATTATTCCCAAAATCGCAATTTTGCCATTATTATTATTATTAATATTCAATTTATCGTTGCTATTATTATAATTTAAATATTATTATAATAGTAACGATAATTGCCATTATCATAATAATTGCCATAGAAAAAATACTAACAAATAATTTATACAATAATAATAATAATAATTGTCATTATCATAATAATAGCTACAGTTATGAACAACAACAATTATAATTATTATCCACATCACATACACACACACACATATTTATATCTAAAACGAAACATCAATTGCCTCAACGTGAATTTACTCCAAAGTGCATGCATTTTCATTAACGTCTCTCGACTTCGTCCCCCCCCCCCCCTCTTCCAACCGACGAGCCTCAAGCTTTTTCCTCGCCATCTCCCTCATCAGTAAAATACACGAACCTCACACAATTGCAGAGGTAGCCTCCCAAATTCTTCTTCTTTTGTATTTTTGTTCCTTCTCTACTCCTCTCTACTACCCCTCCCTCCTCCTCCTCCTCCTCTCCATCATTGTTTCTTTTTATTTTTCATAATGCACGCGTACCTCTCGACCTCCGTTCGCAAAGAGCGGAGGTGCGGGGCACGTCGAAGCGGGATTGAAGTGGAGAGCACGAGAAAAAGCAGAGACGCGAATGCATGTCCGTTTATTTGTTCCGATTAAAAATGCATACGCGAGCTCCGAGCTGTCTATCGTTACGCCGCTTGTTCGTCAAACGTGTACATATATATATATATATATATA
>JAPYZJ010005028.1:0-12338 GCA_030522765.1 Ophioninae sp. B BG-2022a
GGATAAAAATATTTCGTTATCGAGAAATTGCGATTTTTAATTTTGACTATTTTACTCGCACTCGTGTGTCACGTGGTACTCCTTCGACACGTCCTTAAGGTTCGTTGTCCATTTGCTGAGATGAAAGACAGTTTTTGTGCAAGTTAATTGATATCTATGTTGGAACCTCAACATAGGGAAAATCAACTGGCACTTTGTTTTCTATTTACTAGAGAACGTAAATAAAGGTAATAAGAAAACGAGAGATTTTTGATTCTCTAAAAATGGGCTTTAAGATTCCATCGGTGCGATTAGATTATTTTTCGTCCTTTTTTTGAATTACGAATTTTCAGTATTTTAGAAAATATTGATTTTTGTTTAATTTGTTTTCTTGAAATAGGGAGATTCGAAAAATTGGTGATTGTTTATACCCAAAGATTTTTTCGATTCTCGTTTCGAGATAGCAATAAGAACCGACAATTAACAAACAATCTTGGTGGAAGTTTCCTGATACCTACTCGAGGTCGAACCCACCTACGATTCTCCGGAAATGTAGTCGTGCACGTTTTACGCCAAACATACAAAAAAGACGCATGCACGTTAATTGCTCGAGAGAGCTTCGAGGGAAGCACGTCGGGCGCCTCGTGAACGAGCAGACCCGACGAATTGTCGCCACGAGCGAGTCCTCGCCGGGGCAAGACCCAAGGGAGGTTCTAGACCTGATTCATCCAGCACCACTCCCTTTCTTCATAGAAGGGCGAGATTACCGTAGACACGTATATAATCGAAGTAAAGTTAAGTAAAAGGAAGGGGAGAAGAGATTTATCGATTTATTAGTTTATTTAGTTTAATTTATTTAGTTTATTTATTTTGTTTAATTAGTTTTATGTATTTTGTTAATTTAGTTTTATTTATTCTTTATTTTGTTTTATCTATTTTATTTATTTATTTTGTTTAATTAGTTTTATTTATTATTTATTTAGTTTAATCTATTTTATTTATTTGTTTAGTTTATTTACTTTATTTACTCAGTTTAGTTTATTAGTTTATTATACGCCGTAGGTAAATTTTCGATAAGTTTCGAATAATAATAAATAAATAATTTTGCGAAAAAATAATGTTACTTTTAAACAACAAAAATAAATCGTACGAAAATTAATTTTTGCTGTGCAATGAAATTATAAAAAAATAATTTATACGAAATGTAGTAGTAATGAGAAAATTATATTGAAATGTATAGAATGTACATAAAGATATAATTAAGTGTGAAATAACTAAAAATTATTAATAAAAGATTAAAAAATTAAATTGTAAATAAAATGGATGAAAAAATTATTAAATCAAATTATTAATATAATATAGCTTTGAAATCGTGAACTCTCAAGGGAGTGCACGGTAAAAAACGATTTTCTTCTTAACTATAATATTTTTTTAAATTTTAAAGTAAATTGTTAGAACTGATTTTTTTTAATTGTAAAAATAAAACATGACGGATTTCAAAAATGACGTCCCAGAGAAAAATATGGCTATTCTCGAATTAGCTCTTTCATGTGCACCGTGAACCCTAAGTAAACCCTAGGAGGTTAGTGATTTCCCTAGGATTAGTTATAACCAAATTATATTTAACGAAAGCGAAGTTAATCCTAACCATATCATACCCACATCAAATAGAGACTAAGAGTAACTCGGGTCTGACCCTTGCGTGAGACACGCCTTTTTTCCCTCTTCAAATGAAATGAACTCTTTTTTGTTTGTCAGCAATGAACATATAATTGTCCCCAGCGGAAAATACTCGCTGAAAAAAAAATCTCACGTCGCATTCGTCCTCCGAGTAATTAATGTACCTCAGGAATTTGCTACATTCGTCATCGTCGAGAATCATGCAAATAGTTAACCCTCGCGAAAAAGAGAGAAATTGGGTTCGTTTGGGTTGGAATTTACAAAATGAAAAATTCGAGAGTTAAGAAGGTGAAAAGGGAATTCAAATCGATTGCAGGTAGAGTGAGAAAAAAAATATTGTTATCGACAAAATAAAAGACTGATGTTCGTTTTTTCGTCGAAAACTTAAGCACCGACGAGAAAAGTGATTTTGAAAATTTGGGTTGGGGTAGGAAATCCGAACTTCGATTGACCAGATGGCTCGAAATTCTGAATTTTAATAGTCCAGAAGTAAAAATTTCGTAAAGGTTTACGATATTTGTTTGGGTTTGTTTGGGTTCGTTAGTTTGATCAAAAACCCTTGATTTTAAATAAAAACACAAACAAACCCAAAAATTTACAAAATTTGTAGTTTCGTAGTATTAAAATTCGGGTTTTTGAGCCTTCTGGTCATTCGAAGTTCGGGTTTGTTTGGGTTCGTTAGTTTGATAAAAAACCCTTGATTTTAAACAAAAACCCAAACAAACCCAAAAATTTACAAAATTTGTAGTTTCGCAGTATTAAAATTCGGGATTTTGAGCCTTCTGGTCATTCGAAGTTCAGGTTTGTTTGGGTTCGTTAGTTTGATCAAAAACCCTTAATTTTAAACAAAAACACAAACAAACCCAAACAAACCCAAAAATTTACAAAATTTATAGTTTCGCAGTATTAAAATTCGGGTTTTTGAGCCTTCTGGTCATTCGAAGTTCAGGTTTGTTTGGGTTCGTTAGTTTGATAAAAAACCCTTGATTTTAAACAAAAACCCAAACAAACCAAAAAATTTACAAAATTTGTAGTTTCGTAGTATTAAAATTCGGGATTTTGTGCCTTCTGGTCATTGGAAGTTCGGGTTTCCTAGCCCACTCTGTTTGAAGAGTTCGTCATGCCTGTGGATCGAGCACGTGTGTGTCGCAACTCGAGGTGTATCGCTTACCCCGCTTGTCGCGCGCGTCTCATTACCGTCTAGCGTTTTACACACCTGCTCGAAAAAAAAAAGTCGCAACTTTATATTCAATAGTAATCGACGTGTGTCTATGTGTGTGTGTGTGTGTGACCGAGAATGCAAGGCCGAATAGGCTCTTCCTTTCAAACCCCCCTTTCCCAACCCCTTGATAAAACGATAAAAATAGAGCGCGAAAAAATGACGAGGAAAGACCGGAAAGTTGCCGGCGTCGAACGTGCTCGCGTAGAAGCGAGAACTTTCGCGAACCGATCAATTGTCGATACCATAAACTTCACCGAATCCCCTTGACTTGCTTCTTTCCCTACCTTCCGAGGCCGTCAACGATTACGACTGATTTTATAAATGAAATTCACATTGTTTCACAATAACCCAAACAGCTGATTTAATAATTAATCAAACCCAAACAAACGGCTGATTTTATCATAAAAAATTATTTGGAATTAGTTTATTAGATTAGTTGATTAGAATTAGTTATATGGATTAGTTAATTAGGATTAAAATTGGTTAATCAAATTAGTCAATTAGGATTATAATTAGTTAATTATATTAGTTAATTAGAATTGGAATTAGCTAATTCGGTTAGTTACTCAAAATTAGAATTAATTAATTGTCCTCTTTCAACAATGATGCAAGTCAAATTCGATCATCCGGTACGTGCCTGACTGACGTTTTGTCAGTGACTGTATATCTGTTCCAACTGACCGAAAATCTCTCAATTTATAAATCTAATTATAATTCGATTTATAAATCGAGACATAATACGTTTAGATCGGAAAAACATTACGAATAATTATTCAGACAATAAATATATATCGAATTTTCCACTGGTCGCTGATTAATTTATCGTCTCAAATTAACCTTCCACTATTTTGGAAATTGAAAATGAAACAATTTCAAAAAAATAAATGTATGCATTAAACAAGAATTTTTGCGATTTTTTAAATATCTATTCAGCAATACCTCAAATAGTTTATTACAAATTCTTTTTCCAAGAATAAAACATTTTTTATTATTTTTCGAAGACTTTTATTACAATTTTTTTGCTAATATTTTTTTTTTAAATATTGAGACAAAAGATTTTTCTTACACGATTCCATTTTTGAACGGAATTCAAACAAAAATAATTTAGCTACGGCACTTTTCATTAAAAAAAAAACGAAATGTCAAATGAAATTTAAATCGAATTTTTTACGAGTCGCGAGAAGGCCGAGCCTGAAATCGTGACCGTCCGGTCTGCATATTTTTCTTAACACGTGTGCGCATAAAATTTCACGATTCGAAAGTCTCGAATCTCCGTCCAGATAGATTCCCACCCGAGGAGATAATAAATATCCGTCCAGTGGTGACGTAATTTCCATATTGTTATTATCACTATTATCACTCTTATATTCCGACTGCTAAACTACGTCAATATAATACTTATTTTCTTTTTATATTCTAAAACGTAAAATTATTTTATTCGTACTTGTTATCGCAGCCGTGACACACTTGACGTTTAGACGAAAAAACGGAAAATCGGTACAATGCAAATACATCGGGATCTGGTCTGTTGTGTCGTGAATATTTCAAGAGCTTTCAATAGTAGGGTAAAACAATGTAATTTCCTCGATGAAGGTTTACCTTAAGGTGTATACGTCGTTTTTTTTTTTATTAATATCTCGTTCATATAAAGGTCTTCTCAATATATAAATAATAGACAATAATATATTTATTTATAACAACAACGAAAATAACAAATATTATTAAAACAAAAATATATATAAACAAATGATAATAATAATAATAATGATTATTACTCCTGCTGTTATTGTAAACCCTTATGTAAAAATAACAATAACATCGACAATTATTATTATTATTATTAGAAATATATAATTTTGAAAAAATGTTTATTATTATTATTAAAAATCTTTTTTATTTATAATTGTTCAAATACTTTCCAACCCCTTAAGGTATGAGTTTGTTTTCATCTGAGTAGCAATTTTAACTTTCTTGAGGGTTGAATATTAAAAAAATGCTTAAGCAAGTAATACTTGATTTTTAATAAGGTTATACGTGAAGTATCGTGAATTTAATTTTAAAAACATGACGGATTATTTATTTTTAGCGAAAACGAATATTTTCTATTTAATCTCCTTAAGAGGAGAATTTAGTAAACAAGCATGAACCTTCTTCGCGAGTCGCTTTATTTGTCGGGGAAATCTTGAATGAACTCCGTTCAGCACTTTTTGAGATGAGCGCTTTGAAACAGACCGACGCGCCGGTCTGACTTCATACTACGTAACGAAGTGACGATTAAGAAACTATAATGACGATGTACAGTCTTGTGCAAAAGGATTGTGTATTTTTATAATAATAAAAACATTTTTATAATTTTTATAATAATAAAAATATTTTCATAATTTTTATAATAATAAAAATATTTTTATAATTTTTGTAATAATTTTTGGCAATAATTTTTGGCAGTGATCAAAAGTGAGGTTAGAACACTCGAAAGTCCATTTAAACAATAAACAATGGTTATTGTTATGTATTTATATTTATATTTTTTTAAATTTAATTTTGAATCATCCTTCTTCGTGTTTTAAGGTTAGTATTAATTGACTAATACTTTACTAGAAGTCTGTATTATTTGGTGTATATATATATATATAGGAGATTTTGATATTTTTATTAATTTTATTTTTTATTTTTCACTTTGATTAATTTTTAACAATTATATTTCAATTAAATTAATTTTTACAAAATGATTAAAAAATGATACCCCTCAATGTTCTTCGAAGTACCGAAAAGACGTTGCGTCCAAGGAAGAGACAAGTGCACACGCACGAAGAGTAACAACAACACAACGAACTGCACCACTCACGGTGAGTCAGTGTGTTAACGCCTGCGTAATTGTCTATATCTACAAAACAAGGTTCGGATAACCCTCAAACCGATAAGCAAACAAAAAGTTATCTATCCGTCAGCCGTTGAGTGAAAGTTCGTTGCAATTGTTCCAAGGGAAATGCGGCCGTAAATGACAACTTGCCTTGCGAGCGGTGATCTATCCGCGAATTCAATACATCCCTCGTGGATACCGATCAGCGTGGTCCCGTTGACGCGATTTTTCCTCACTTCCGTATTAATCGGCAACATACGTACGTCGAAGAGAATAAAACGTTCAGGTTTTTGACACGATATCGAGATATTCAACGGTGTTGAATTTGTGCAGGTTGGGAAGTCACGAAACTCGCGGAACCGGCATTCCTTTAAATTCTTCGATTTCTATTCTTGCCACCTCTTGATTCATTTGGTCTCGCCTTTGTTGAACTGCAGCCGGAAGTGACGCGATCTTGACATTGAACTTGCGTGTGTGTGTGTGTTTTTTTTATACTCTTTCCTATATTTATTCGCGACGTCGACTCGAGCACGCACGGGAAAACGGAAAAGTACGAATACAGCGAAACAGATCGACTATCTCGAGCCGCCAACTCACGACTGACGACGCGAGAATCCGTACGACAAAACGAGCTTTCTCTTTCTTGGTTTTCTCTCGCGTCAACACTGATCGACGATGCTTGCATGGTTCTGCAGTTTTCCTACTGTCCAGCTCATACCCCACGAGTCATCGATACCCGATCGTTTGATGTAGATTGTTTTTGTATTTGTTGAAAATTTATGGGAATCAAAGCAAAAATGGTCGGACGATTTATAGTTCATTATCTTTGTTATTCTTAACGTTTATTCATTCCTGATAGAAAGAATTGGATCTTTACCGACCATCGATAATAACGCTATTTCGATACTTGTAATTCACGATTTTTTTTTACCGGAGAGTTAATATTTTTGTAGCTATATTTTCAGTATCCTTATTTGATGGGCGAGTACTCGAAAATCATTTATTTTTTATTTTATTAAAAATTCCGTCGAGAAAATCGGTATCGAGAGAATCGGTAAGAACGATCTTTGGTTTACCGACTGTTGGTAATAACGGAGCTCGTCGTTACCAACAGATGATAACTTCTTTACTTCCTAATTTAGAACCAGCAAATTTGATGATTCGTTTCTTACAATTGTCTTACTGTAATCCTTAAATTACTATGCGTTGTTATTCTTTATTATTTCAGAATTGTGCATTAAATGCACAATTAATCGAAAATCCAGGATTCGTTATACGTCCAGCTGCTTCATCATCCAATGAAAGAAACCGAGGATCGAAAAACTGAAGCTCAGTGGTATCGCAGTTGCTCTCACCCAACCCCATATGCTGAAACATTCCATTCTTCACTTTCTTCTTTTTATTTACAGCTAACGATAAAAGCTCATCAAACAATTAATAAACAAAAGCCATCATGAGGATAAGCACACATATTGATATAATAAACTAACGAAATCATTTAATAAACAACATTTATATAATTGAATTATACTAAAAACATATAAAATTATACAAACAATATGAATAAAATAAACAACAATAATAATGATGCAAATGAAACGAATTTTATTTTACAACTAATTACAAAATAACGTACGTATAATGCATCGTCAAATATTGCAATACAAAAGTTAGAGATTCCATTTGGTGCAGTACGGATCAATAGTTATTTACCTGACCATTTAATCTTATTATTATTATTATTATTATTATTAATGATAATAATAATTGGAATCAACAATAACAATAATAAAATAAATCTGGAACTAAAGTAAGAATTTATACACTAGGGAATAAGTAAAAAAAAAGCTCTAGGGGTAACTAAATCTCAGTCTTTGTATAGATTTGTTCGGTCGCTTAGGATTTTTGTTCATTAAAATGAACAAAAAGCCCGTGACTCTACTAAATTTGTAGAACGACTAGAGAACGATCTACGATCTACGAGTTAATTCTGTTTTTACACTGGATCTACATAAAATGCGTAAGGAATCGATGGAAGATTATTTGGCAGATCAGTGCAATATTTTTTGGCTTCATGACGGTGTCTTTACTCGTAAGGATCGTCGGAGATAACGAAAGGTGCTTTGAGGGGGATAAGGCCACTCTCGAAGATAATGACCGGTGATACCGGCTTGTCGTCCACATCCGTCTTGGTTTGCTCGATCTTGAAGACCGTGTCGATACCTTCGATTACCTGGTGAATATTCAATGCGTATTTTATGTGTCGATGATGTTATTGGACTCGACGAAGAAATGCGGATCACAAAAGTGGAGAATCTATTTAGTATTGGCTCTGCGCAGAGTAAAGGGCGCGTTTTATGAAATCTAACGAAGCGGCCACTAGTGAAAACAAATGTTGGTAAAGTTGGCTATATACTGTCAAATCTGTATAATCAATCTGTGAGATTTTTCCAATTAAATGAAAAATATTGTTTTATTTAGAATGGGACACAAACCGGAAGTAGTGTGAATGCAGATTTGATTGAGGTTAACTACGACGGATTGGAGGTTAGAAAGGCACTACGAAGAGATAGCTTCACTTGAGAGAAAAATGGAATAGCACTTTTGATTTTAATGCACTTCATCCTAAAAACTTGTTCATGATTTATCTGTTAACTGAATTTATTTATACTTGAGTTTCGATCATTATTTGTATCAATATTACGAGTAAACAAATATATACGTTTTGAGGAAATTTTGCTTTTTCTCCCTTTACTGAAAGGAACGATTTCGACTTTGGCAAGACAAATTTGGGAACTAATAAAATGTAATCGGCGATTTTAGTTTTTTATAACTTATCGAGCAATGTTAGACAGTGACAGAGTTCGACACCATCAACAAAAGTACGACCGCTGCGCGGCGCTGGTGTCGCGCTCAGAGCCAATAGAAAAACAGCTATTGCATTTGAATTCCGAGAAAATCAAACGGTCGTCTTACTTTTCCAAAGACGGTGTGATGACCGTCGAGCCAGGGGGTCGCGACAGTCGTGATGAAGAACTGGCAACCGTTTGTGTTTGCTCCCGCGTTCGCCATACTGACGAAACCGGGCCCGGTGTGTTTCACGTCGAAATTCTCGTCATCGAAGTACTTGCCGTAAATACTAATCGATCCTGATCCATCAGCTTTGTCGATATCACCGCCTGTTCACATTTTTTTGTCCGGACCCGAAAACGCGAAAGAGACGCCGAGTTAGGTCGAGTACGCCACTACCGCGACATCGCGATGTTTTATAGACGCTCCGATATTTTTGTGCGGTAATTACCTTGAATCATGAATTTCTTAATGACGCGATGAAAACGCGAACCCGCGTAAGTTTTTCCATCGATCCCCTTCGTGGCTAATGTCACAAAGTTTTCCACCGTTTTCGGAGAAGTCTCGCCGAATAGGCCGATCACTATTCTGCCAACGGGATTGTCGCCGATCATTATGTCCAAATAAACCTGGTCGGTCACCGTGTGAGAAGTCGCCTGCGAGCCATTTTCAAAAACATTACATAATCGAGTGTTCAGTGAATTAAGTGTGGGCAAATCGAATATTTCGAAAATCGTTCGAAACAAAGAAGTGCGCCGTTTCCTACGGCGGCCCTTCCGACGTTGCAACGCTTGTGTGCGGGCGCCATTTTGTCTACAGCGGTGAGTCAAGCTTTTTTCCTAGAAATCGCACGATCGGTTGTTATTTTCTACTTCGATACTTTTTTATAAGCACTACAATGTTTCATGCGTGTTATATATCAGAATGCGCGTAATTTCATCTAGTTTGCTCTGTAGCGTTGGTTAGGTTGGTGCGATGAAGCATTTTCATCAGTTTTAAGGAAATTCAGTTCGGACGCCTTGGGGTAAGTGTGCGCACGAGCTTGTTACGTAAAAGTGCGCATGCGCATTCAGTGAATTTAATTTTCCATGCTGCGCATTCTTACCCACGCTACTGTGACGCTTATCTTACATTACCGATTGAGTACGAATTTTAACTAGTACGTTTTTTTCTTAACTGCCATAAATTCATGGCATAAATAATCATGTTTATTTTCGTAAATTTTGACAAAGCGTATACTTTAAATCAATTGTTCGGTTTTCATTCCTCTGTAAATTTACAATTTTACGCGATTGAACAAAAAAGTGAGCACTCTTGCCCACGTGGGTCTACAGATACTCGATAAGGAATCTTCTTTATCGACCTTTTTTTACGATAGCTGAACGGTTTTTTTCGAACGCGAAACGACGACCCCGCGTGGGGAACGAAAAAGAGAGAAACCTTATATTCATGCACAAAAGCATCGGGTGTACAACGCTCACATGAGAAACGGTCTCCCAATACTCGTTTTTATTTTCTACGCATCGCGTGCTTCACTAATTTTCTGTTATTTTATGGAGGTTTAAACGTTTGGGTTTGTATTGGCAGAATTATAAATGGCGAATCGTTTATTTCTAGCAATTTATTTTTAGGACGATTTTTTCGAAAAATTTACGATTTTTTTTAAATTGACGATTTTTTTTAAATTGACGATTTTTTTTTTAATTGACGGTTTTTTCGAAAAATGGACAGTTTCTCCCGAAATCCTTATCGAACACCTTCATTGAATCTCCGACGCTCGATCCGAACCGATTTTAAGGCAGCGTGAAGTTTCCCGATATTCTCGATTCCGAAAGAGTCGAAAAAGCTCGATTATCGTTTTTTATTTCTCCAGCCCATTTTACGAATCCACCAACAGCAAATATTCCACACTGATTACGAAAATCCCATAGTTTACATTGAAATTTAGGAAACCGATAAAAAATTTCCCCAAAAATAATGGCAAAGTATGATTGTCCCAATTTCGTTATTTTCGCCGGGAGTTTGTCCCTTACCCGCTGATGATCGATTATCGAATGTAAATTGTGTAACGAGATTACGGAAGCCATTTGAGGAACCCATGACGCGGTTGTGCGTTATACGTAAGCAAAATAAGGGAAGAATAACGATACCTGGCAAGTCGTCGCGATCGCCAGTAGGACCATTGAAAATCCAAGTTGCAGCTTCATTTCGTCTCTCGCGTCTGAATCTAGTACGGGAGTGGCCTCTTTACTCGAGTTACTACTCTTTTTATAAAAATCGTTCCGAATCTCAACGCTGTGGTGGATCGCGTTGGAACTATTTTCCTAACGAAATTCCAACTTTTCAACCGGAAGTAAGAGAAGCCTCGAAGAATTACGATAAAAATAATGAAAAAAGATAAAAAAATAAAGAAAAAGCTACGCGTGTCTGGAGGTCCGCGCGGCTCTGAGCGACTGCTCGAGCCGCCTCGATTCGTCAAACGAAGAAGCCCGCGCGACACGGTCGCGCATTAATTCGCCGCCGCGTCGTCGTTGTCGACATACGTAGTCGACTCCGCGCGGAGAGAACTAGCCAGAAAGAGGGAGCCGGTCACCCTGGCGCAGTAGCGTGACGCGGTCGACCCGAGTCGCGTCATCTCTCTCGTATTATCCAAAACTTCCTCGACGAGGCCCAACGTGAGCTCCATCTGGAAAATAATATTCTCTTGGCTTCTCCGCTCTCACGCACGCCGGCGATATCATTTTCGAGATGCGCATGCGTTTGCGCGTTACGAAGAATGACAATGTGACGCCTGGTGGCGGAAAATCGAACTATTCTTGAGGCGATGTACTACCATAGAATATATATGCAAAAGTGTGATAAAAGTATTTCATTTCGATATTTTATTTCATTTTTACCGATATTTCAAATAAATATCGGTAAAATTTCGAATGAAAAATATCGAAAAATATTCGAGAAAGGTTTTTCCCATTTTTTTCAATCTAATTTTGCACTTTCGGCAAAAACTCGGGCATTTTCGTAATCAGCGGACAATTTCCGATTAAATAGATCCTTTGAATAGTTTTAAAACGAAAAAAAAAAAAAATTTTCGACTTCCTTGGTCACTTTTCCAGAATCTCAAAAATCACGATATTTCAAAAGGTCGTAGAGTAGGCTTCTTATATGCTATGGAGATTTAATTGGTGTGTTTGCAAAAGGTTTTTGCCTGACTTGAATAATGGCGTTGGAATCATATCGATATCTCTTTCAGTTTTCACGGGAAGTCCACTTGAAAAATGGCTAAAAAAGAGGCAAAGGGGTATGTATGGAAAAATTTGCAAAAATCGTTGGTCCAACTTTGAAATTCTGCCAAAAATCGAAAAATCATCGGATCTCAATTATTAAAAAAGCATTTTGAAGAGAAAATCATAACGAAGAGATGGGGCACAGAGTGGAGTGTCAAATCCTGAAGGGAAAAAAGTTATCGATGATTTAGTGAAAAAAAAATTTTTTCCCCAAAAATCGAAAAAAAATTTTCGATTTTTAATATCTTTTTTATTGGTTCATTTCGATGTAATTTGATCCCCTGAGCACGAGTCTACCATTCATTTCCTCCTAAATTCAAAATTTCGATGAAAAAATCGTGTTTTTAGAAGTTTTTAGAAGTTCAATCGTCAATAACTTTTTTTCCTTTG
This sequence comes from Ophioninae sp. B BG-2022a, assembly GCA_030522765.1. Lineage (NCBI taxonomy): Eukaryota > Metazoa > Arthropoda > Insecta > Hymenoptera > Ichneumonidae > Ophioninae sp. B BG-2022a. The sequence continues at coordinate 12,266 of JAPYZJ010005028.1, forward strand.
GGACTAGACACTCCAGCCAGTGCTCAATCTCTTCGTTATGATTTTCTCTTCAAAATGCTTTTTTTAAAATTCA
>JAPYZJ010005029.1:0-12337 GCA_030522765.1 Ophioninae sp. B BG-2022a
AATTGCTACTGGCTTTTTTTATCCTCCGTTTTTTTTTTTCACCTGGAGAACTCGCTCGTCGAGTCAGACCAACCGTGAACAACGGAGCACCTGCCGGTTCGTTTCCCGGGGCCCTCCGTGGAGCTCTCTCTCTCTTTCTCTTTGGAGCGTATCACCGGTAGCACTCCTCATCCCCACCCAAACTCTCAACTGCAGCACTCGAGTATCTCTCTTTCTCTCTCTCTCTCTGTCACGCACACACCATGCACACACGTACGCCGTTTGCGTGCGCTCGTTTTTTACTTTGTTTTTTCTTTCATCTTTTTATTCCCACCCTGGACTACCCGAGGAGCTAACCAAACGAGAGCTCGTTCCTCGTCGCGACGACAGGACCCCTATTGGAGGCACACCGGTCCGCCTTCCGTTTTATATCCTGACTATAAGATGGAGGATCGATCAGGATAATCAATTTCGCTGATTTCAGAGAGAAGCGCGCGAGCGACGAAAGGTCGGGTCAAAGTGGGAATGAAAGATTGGAAATTTCAGTAGTCACGTAGCCGTTCGTATGTTTGGTACTGGTGGAACGGAAACACGAGCTTGTATTAATTGGCTCGCAACTGCGTGAAAAGATAAGCGCGGGTACGCATGGAACGCGAATGATAACATCAGGGGGTTATCCGATACGGGCTGACCGTGATCGAAGTATCGAAACGACTGGGGATACCGATCGCTGGAACTTCGATCAAATGCGACGACATCATAGAGATACGAAAACTATTGTAGGTTGCAGACAGTATCAATCGCCAGTAATCTCCTTCCGGTATCGTGATGAATAAAAAAAAAAAAAAGAAGAAATAGACTTACCGATCTTGACGATTGTCGAGTCTCGGACGATACCGTTCCTGTAGCGAAATCCCTCGCGTGTCTCTCCGTTGAGGTTCGACACGTTGCGAAGAAATTCAATAGTTCACAGTGTCCAAACCGATCTCTTAGAATTCTCGATGCATCGACGAAGTTTTGCCTCGAAATGGTCCGACGATGACGGTGGTTTGATGAACTCGAGCGAAAAGTACGGTCGTTGCGAAAGACGAGTAAATGAGAAACCGGGTATCGGCGATGACGATAATAGAATCGGTTGATGATCGAGAATCACAACAGAGGGCACAAGCTCTCGGTAGGTCTGGACCGTTTGGGTGCGCGGACTCGACTGAACCTTCGGTCGCGGCGTTTCGGAACCTCGTTGGGTTTGCCACACGTTGGATATGTGCCGGCTCGTTCGTCGTTGGTCTCAGTTCTGGGGCTGGTGGCTGCTGCTGCTCCTTGCTGCTGGTGGTGCTGCCGGTGGTGCTCCTGATGCTTCTGATGGTGGTTCTCCAAGCTGCCGTGGTAAACCATGGGCGAGGGTACGTCGGTTGTTGGTATATACAACGTTGGTAGCCCGAATATAGTAAAGCGTTTCTATAAGGAGCGATATCCCGGGAAGACGGTACAAGTTCCTAGGGGTCCCCTTTGGGTATACGAGGTGCGTGTAACCCGGGCTCTCGGCTGGTCTCTTCAACAGCCACCGACACGCCGTCGTTCAGCTTCGCTTCTTCTGGTTGGAGGACAGGAGTCCCTGGGACCTCCCTACCGAACTCGGCCAGCACCCACACAATCCCAACTTACTGGTATTGGTCTCCCATCTCACTCGGTTGCCTGCCGCTTCTTGGCCCCTCTGCCTGATCCCTCGATGCCTTATTTCAGTCCGTTTCCATCGCAGTCACTCTTTTCTCCCACCTTTTCGTCGATCTTGTTCGCACCCGAAGGACCGGTGGCTCTTGCCGTGGATATATCTACCAGCATTGGCCTCAGTGAGATCGTAGTGGTGGTGACGGTGGTGGTGGTGGTCGTGGTGGTGTCCGCGGAACTCGAGTAGCTCTTTTTATCCCCCTTGGACGCAGCGGGCTACCTTCGCGCGAGCTGACTCTGCCACCACCAGCGCCGACTCTCACAGACGCTCGGACCATCAGCTTCTTGGTCCCCTCAAAAGCTTCGCGCGCATCTGTGTGCGTCTCTCTCGCGAATCGCAGGGGCATGCATCCATCCAGCCGGAATCGGGCTGGACCCCCTCTCCCTAACCCTTTGCCCCCTTTTCTTCGTCGTCTTCCTTCTTCCTTTTCCCATTCCGCATCTTCATCCTCCCCTCCGTCGAAAAACTTTTCCTCCCTCTTTGGACGCTTCCTTGAAGGACCGCCCTCTCGGATCGCCCTGACACACGACATCCAAGATCTCCGTCAGCGTTTGGGGGGTCACTCAGCATCCCTCTTTCCTGATGATTACCGGAGAGAGGGAAGCTCCGTTGGTCCCCGAAGTTTCCATACTGTAGGCAATTCGAACTCCGGCGGCTATTCTTGCCCCCTCCGCGGGGGCGGGAGCCTCCCGGATGACGGCGCCAAGTCAAAGCAACGGCGACACTGCCTACCGTGCTTACGCATTCCTCGCCAATTTTCAATACTTTTTTAAAACATCCGTCGTCGTCGTTCCGACATTTGCAGAAAAGCAGTTCGTGCCTCATCCTGGCAAATTGCGTTCAACGAAACCGCGAAATGGGAACAGCCGAAGATTCCATCCCAACGGAACTACGATGTCGTTGATATGGAAATTTCGATACCGATGAATAAACGGTGAGTTCATTATGGATCTCTGATGATTAGGGATGATTCCGTGATCTTCATTTACGAAAATGTACAGATCATACGAAATCATCAGAACGTAATGTCTGAAATCGACTGTAGCGCAGCAAACAAGCCGTACGGGTCTTAGCGATTGTTTCTCCCGCGAGGGACTCGAATCCGGCAAGACGAAATTCTACCAAATTTATAGGATGATCCGATGTAACGACAGACGGGTTTGTCAGAATAAATAACGTTTTCCTATTTACGCACTGACACGATCAATCACTCTCTTTCACATTGGTTACACCTACATAGCTTCGAAGCGGAAACAAAGGAAGAAAAAAGATGGTAATGTAGATTTGGTGGAGCATAGACGATGTACGAGCGTGTGCTTTCTTCGGCGTTCGTCAGCGAGCGTTATTGGGTATAGACGGGGGGCTTGATGACGCGTCATGCGGCTAGGCAAGGTATAGTGTTTACGGTGCGGAAAGGCTTCGAGTTTGGACGCGTGCCTTTTCGTCTCGCTCGGCGATCGTACCGAGTATCGTCTTCCCTCTCGAGAGGTGAGTTGCGTGCGTCGACCAAGTGGGAGTAAAAGGAGTGAGCGAACGGATACACGTACGTGGATACAAAAGCATCGTGGAAGGAGGATGGAGAGACTACTGGCTCGTTGGTAGAACGAGGCGAGGGAGTGAAGGAAAGAAACGTACGTGTGCGCGTCTCTCGTCTGTGGGTGTGTAAGTCATTGCGGGGGCCGACATAGTGCCGCAAGGGTTCCCAGGGCACGTGGGAAATGCACAGTAGTCGGCTGTGCGCGCGGGCCCCGCGGGATCGGTACTTCTCGGCCCCACTCTTTCGCCTTTCTCCGTCTCGCTTGTGCTCGGTTCGAGGGAAAAAGAGATCGCAGCATCTCACGAGCAGCAGCCACGACGGAGTCGAGGTTGCCGGTGTATCTCGGTGTTGGTAAGATGTGTTGCGATCGGGCGGCGGTGGTGGCGCTGGACGAAGCCTCACCGAGAGATTCCCCACCACTCGTTTAAATATCTTTGGTAAGGCCCCGAACGTTCAAGAGAGGATTCGAGATCCACGACGAGGGGGGCCCGCAGGACCTCGAGACACGCCTACTAACATCATTCGCTATCGTTTCATTGGACGACAACAGGAACGGAAGATTGCCTCCTACGCTTGGGGACGTATTGACATCAGAGGTGAAAGCATCGCGAGCTTCGTTGGTCCTCCGCGAGTCTTGATCCTGTAGCTTTGTTCTCATACTCCTTCGCCGGGACCCTTTGCAGCTTCGCTTCTTCGCCCTCGTCTTCATCCTTCCGCTCCTGGGGGCTCTTCTCGTTGGCATTAGCATTTCACATGAGCGCATTCATGGGAGAGACCGACTGGAAAATCCAGCGAATGCTAATGTCTTCGAGGACTCGGACTGAGATAAGAAGAACCACAACGCCGATGACAATGCCGATAATCATGATGATGATGATGATGAGGATGAGGATGATCATCGTCGACGTTGTCGTCATCACTACCACGATGATGATGCTCATCATTGTGACGAAGTGCCGAGCATGGCTTGCGCAACCAAAGGAGACGCCATTGCGTTCTCCTCTTTCTATAGTCACATCTCCTCTTTGTTGCCTCGTCTCCATCCAGACCTTCGAAGGTTGGGAACTTGGCGAAAGAAACCGCGCCACCCCCGTCACGCGGTTCACCACGACGAGACCACGACGTCTCCCGTAATGAACCTTTTTCTTTTGCTCCTTCTTCTTCTTCTTCTTTTTCTTCTTCTTCTTCTTCTTCTTCTTCTTCTTCTTCTTCTTCTTCTTCTTCTTCTTCTTCGTCTTCTTCTTCCTCTTCCTTGGAACTTACACGTTCTGTCTTCGTACACGCTGTATGGAAATATCTATTCCACTCTTTGCCCCGGGGCCTTTTCGTCACGGATATTCCACGCGTTATTTCCTTTCGCCAAATATTTCGCAAGTTCACACACTCATCACTGCAGCGCCTTTTCTATACACCTCACCGAAAGTTGCAAGCGTAAAACGTTCTTCGGGGCCTTGCTTTCGAGCAACGTATCAGGTGCGCAAGCGTTAATGGCCCAGTCGGCAATTAAACAAAATTATCGTGCCTCCGGCACATACGCACTTACCTTGTATACAAAATGCTGATTTTTCGTACATCCATTACTGGCACACAAGCTGAAACACCGTAAAAAAGTACAACGGATATTCATCGAGTTTCGTCCTCCATCATAGGCAAAACCGCCAATTGGACGATTTTCAAATTCTAACGGGAAGCAACATTTTCAAACTGCAAGATTACTCGAATTAAAAGATTGCATTTGATCCTACATTGAATCCTGCTCGACTGAATCCGATCGAAAGAAACTCACTCAAAGTATGGATCAAAAGCAACCTCTCGATCCAAAGTAACCTTTGATCCTTGCTCGGTTGTATAGATCAAAAGGTTCTCTTTCGTTCAAAAGCAATCCTTCCAATAGGCACTCAATGAGGAAGGCAAATAAGTATCCACATTGACGATCGGCCATTGTAGCTGCAGTCGTCGATCAGTCATTGTAGGTGCGCACGCACAAGCCGCTCCCTAATCAGTCCAATGATCACACATTTGTAATGCAACGGGAAATATATCATCCGGCGTAAAATAGAACGTGTTAGTGCAGGTGTCGTGAGTCACAACTCTCAAAGGAACCATTTCGTGAGCTACGACTGTCAACAGTGGTGTGACGAGGCGATGACACATATCAAATACACGAACACGATGGGAGGCTAAAAAACACTAGATTGGTGCGAGAGAGAGGGAGGATGACGTTGAAAAAAAACAGATATCGAGACTCTTCCTCTATCGGAGAGAATGCCGCACGCGACCTGTTACGCTGTACGTGTTCCATCATCCCTAACATAACCCACATAAAGCTATATACCCGCGTACGTACGAATACAAGAATTTTACGTCTTTTGGAATCGTATGGAATACCTGGTCGGCGGGTATGATCACAGAGAATGCCGCGATGTTTGCCGAGAGGTTAGGGAGTGTAAGAGCAAGAGAGGAGACGAAAAACAAAAAAAAAAAGAGTCCGTTGCGATAGCACCACGCGTAGGAAACGGAAACTGGCGGAAACAAAGCCTCGGTAAACAGGGATCGTCGCGCAGTCGTTCTCGTTTTGTCGTCGTTCTGGGCTCGACCACTGACGGTATACGTGGCGGCCTCGGCGTCGTTCTATGGAAACACTCTGGCGCATGAAATATTTTGCTCCGTGTAAATAGAGGTGTCCCTTCTGCGCTTTCACCTCTCACCAATCCTCGTTCTTCTTTCTTCCTGTGTAATGCGACAACGATGACGACGACGACCACGACGACGAGAGAGATGAATAAGGATCTGTGGAAAAACTCGCGACAAATATTGTCATATCCGAAATCCATCGCGCGATAACCTCTCAAATTATTTCTCCCTCACCGCGGCATCTCCCGAACGCCTTACCGCTTAGCCGCGTGGAAACTTTTGACGGCAATCACCAAGATTATACGAGGGAGGGAACGAAAAAAAAAAACAGAATATACATCGTTTGACGTTTCTCTTGGTTTCCTTTATCTCAATGGGTTTTTGGTCTAAGTGGAAAGTTACACAGTGGAATAAGTGATAGGCTATCTCGCGGTGTGTTTACCAAGGATCCGGATAGGAACATTCGAGAGCACGGATAGGTCGCACGTGTTGATACAAAAAGTCTCACGTCCAGTCGAATGTCAACCGAACAATAACACATCTCTGCGTGACCCGTTCACTGTCAACCATTCCCGATGCCGAGAGGGAATTCAAGCGTTTCGCCATGACCGGAACTTGAGACTGATCGATTCTGAATCGATCTTCGGAACAATCGATATTCGCGATGAAAAAGATCGTGGGCGTATCGACAAATGAGCTCGGAAGCTGTTTGAAAATTCTTTCGCATATAGTTCCTCTTATATATCATTAATCTGATGTTCGTACATCATTTGGGCCCAAAAAACACTTAAGGACGCATCTATTTCTGTCTCTATGAATTCTGCAAGCACTGATACTCGATTTTTTGGCCGTAAACTTAATTGACGCTGACAAAATGGATTTCGAAAATTTGTGAGGTTATGTCGATGTTCGTCATGCTCTCAAAAACCTTTTTTTCTTGTCGGAGTACTTGGGTGCAAGAAAATCTGGAAAATAAACGTGTTCCCATAAGCGGTCCTCCCATATATGCGTAATTCTTTGGTGTATTCACATTTCGCCCAATGTTCAACACGATTATTTCTACATCATCATCAACAAATTTGTACAGAATTTAAATGAACACGAAAAAAAAACGACAAAAATTGCTTGCAAATGAGATCTAATAAACATCGTTGTCACAACATCAGCGAAAACATCGCGACATCGACTACTCTGTGGCATCGATTACAGAGCTATTTTTCAATACTGGTCCGAATGAATCCGAAGGAATTGCAAAACAACGAAATACGAGTCTCGAAGATACAACACGAGGAATTGTTACTTTGTCCCATTGTATCGATCCCTTTCGGACCCGCGCAACCTTCGTCTCTCACAGCACGAGTTCGAAATGGAAAAAAGCCCGAATGTGTACGCACGAAGAGAGTGATTCGTTGTCGCTGCAGCATCGAGCCATTAAATTCATCGAGTCATTCGAGTATGGGTGAGATCATGAATAAAGGAGGATCGATGATCGACGTGCGCGCGCACAAGAGACCCGAACATATCCGAGTGTATGAAAGAAAGGCAGAAGAAGAAAAGAAGAGAAAACAGTTAACAAAAATTGCCTCATAGCTGTAAGAAACAGGAGGTCGCATGTCGCAGAGACATGTCCTCTAGGTTGTGTGTTGCCGGTCCTCGCCGAGCCATACGGGGTAGGCGGGAACCTCTTTCGACGTTCGCCACGACGATAATATCTGTCCCCCGCAACGTCGGCTAACATCAAAGCCAACCATTCTTATATACATGTAGATAGATATTGGACAGACTATATGCACTTTTCTGCCACACAATGAGATAGAGGGAGAGAGAGAGAGAGAGAAAGGCCGATGAGTCGTACGAGGTATACGCTATAGGCGAGAGAGGGTGGCGAACGCGGGAAGATTCAGCGAGAATATCGTCGGACCTAATGCCGCACCTTTGACGCTTTTGCATATCATATCGCGAAATGGGTGGTGCGCACTTTCGTACAACGAATGTAAACTAGGATGAACCGTAAACCGGTGATCCCCATAGCCAAACAATCTTTTTTATGATGTTCCTGGTGCTTGGTACAATTTTCGAAAGAAATCGTGAAAATCAGTATCTCCCGGCAATAGAGACCGTACGCTTAACCCTCAAATCCCACACATGCGTTTCGTAAACACCACATTTTTACTGAGAAATACGAAAGTCGCGTTTCTTTATTTCTTCAATCGTATTTTTCAAGGCGATGAATTCGTACTACGTTTTTCTCACATAACCTATACCAGTCTTTTAGCTTTCGAATGAAATACTGAGATCCGAGTAATAACTGCGTAGAGTGTTCGTTTCGTATCTGGTAATACTAATGATGACATACGACAGAGATTCGTTTTGAATCCGCTAGGGTTGCAGTAATCGACAAACGTTTTGCCCTTCGACTGAACACTCTCGCCCCCTAGCCTCTGACATATATGGAGGCATATGAGATTGACTTTACCGTAGACGTTTTTCAGATCGTTGCCTTTCGTGTTTTGTACTTACAAATCTCTATTTCGTTGCTCAAAATACATTTTTTAACAAAATCAAGGAATTCAGGGTTCCAAGATTCGTTCAAAGAAATAGGCTGATCAGAAATAAGGTTAGAAAAAACCGAACGTGCAGTGGAAGGGTTAATGGAACAGTTGACAAATAACGATCTAACCTTCATTTTTAATTGTCTCGTATGATAAATGAATTACCGACTGAGTGGCTTTAGCAGTCAAAACTGAATGGAAAATATGCCCAAAGCAGCATCAATGTTTGGATATATCTCTCACTTGACCTTACCAAAGGTGAACATATCTAGATTCCACATTTTTAAGCAATTTAAAATTCTTTTCACTTTCCTTCGGTCCAACGTGATCGCGAAGGAAAAAGAGCGGTCACTTCTAATCGAATGACAATTTACCACGAAACACAAAATTCTTTGTCTCAACGGATATCGTTGGTCGCTTCGAAGCATCTTTCGATTCAATGTTCATAACACATCGATTGAATTTTTCCCTAAGAATGTTCTGCAACTTCTCGACGTAGCCTAAAATAATTGCAAACTTCGTGCAATCGTCGAACGGTAAATATGGCGATTATATCTTCACTCGACACTGCCTGACGCACCTTCTAATGAAAACACAAAGGACTCGCAAGATCGTTACGGCCGTAAAGTATCGTGTATCCGTTCAAGCATCTAAAATTAATGGTTGCAACGGACAATCGAACGCGTCGACGACATCGCGTATGACAAAAAACAAACGAGAAGTGCGTGGGAAATTGAGGCTCAAAAAAAAAGTTATCTAGCCGCATGAAAAAAAGGAAGAAATCAACTGAACCCAACAATTACGCTTAATCGGCGCGTTGTGCCTTATGGCACCGATGATATTGCGACTCGAATCGATCGTGCGAGCTTTTCAAGGATGAACCGGGTATCGACTGATCATCATTTATTTCATACCCGCTAATCCGCGAAGAAGAAATAACGCGAACGAAATTTTTCGTTGTAAAGATTGGAAGAATACTCAAAGATGGCATTTATTGATTTCCGATAAATAAATTTTCAAAAACTTCGCTTTATCGAAGAATCATTCACGACCCAGAATTATCGAAAAATTCACTCGTCTGGAAGGCCGTTGATCATTGATACAATTACGAGAATAAATGTCACCGATTTCTCGCATTTTTTTAATTCCCTATAGAAATAGAATGTTTTTTTTTTCTTCGATATTTTAACCAAATGTTCATTCTACATGAAAACGTTGATAAACGGTATTTATAAAAAATGAATCATATTTATAACCTAAAGTTTATAAAGCATCAAAACTGCGTAAGCTCGAATTTCTGATTAATTGTCCTAACATAAAATGGCAATTTTTTTCGATTATTAACATTTATTATTTTTCCGTACGGAAAAATGAAGTCATTGAAATATGAATAATACTGATAAAAACTATAATAAACTTTTTTACTTTCACGTTACAACATTGTTCATTGTTTTTAATGAAAAAAAAAAGTTTTTTATTGTTGTTAATGAAAAGTCCAAAATGTCCACTTTCCCTGAGGCCTCCTCCGTAAGAGTCTTAGAATATCGCGTAAAAAAAATCAGTCGCTATTCTGAGTTCGAAGTTGACGACTTTTTAGCGTCTCCGAGCGTAACGGAGCTACGCACTGAAGTATGCCAGACTAACTTGATAAATTTTTCAATTAAGCATGCACGCGGTCCATTTTGATGTATGCCAAACGACCGTGTTGGGTAATAAAAGGAAAAGAATGGAAACGCGTTGCGAAACGATATAATCAGACGAATGCGAGATCCCAAGTAAGCAATCATTCATAAACGAAAGCCTCTCTCTCTCTCTCTCTCTCTCTGCCTCGAGCCCAGGCTCCCACACTCCCAACCATCAATCCATCGCCTCGCGAATGCTCGACTATGAGAGCGCTCTCCGAAAAGTGTTTCAAGTGCCGAGATGTATATCCTCGTACACGAGGCACTTTATGTAAAGTAAACCGACTACTTCCGATCCTTTCGTCCGCTAGAATTTCAATTTTGTTTTTTCTACGATTGCAACGAAATCGAAAACGAAAATGCACGGAACATTCGTCTCTCTTATGCGTTCTTTAGATTTTCTGTACTCACTCATTGCGATGGATCAATAAGAATTTGAAACCCAAACAAACTAGTTAATCCATTAGCCAAATACAATTTTCACGTTTCCACGCTCGACCTTTTTCCAACCGTTTTCCAATAGTTGATTCGGTGTTTTGAAAGAGACTACAAAAATAGTTCCGAAATAATTGGGAAACCGGTGAACCTGTGTTGTATGACGACAATCAGCGAAATCACCTAACCTAACACGCATGCGTGTGTGGCTCGTAAGGATAGAGAGAGCGGTAAAGCGTAAGAGCCGAAGGCTTGCATTACTTATGTGCTCAAGCTATATAGCTGTGGCCGAGTTTATGCCGTTTCTCGCCTTAACTGGATTTACCGAGGACGCGATCTCTCTCTCTCTCTCTCTGCGAACACGCCCATGTTTGTCTCCGCTTTTGAGTAATGCCGAAATTTTCACGGAATATGAAGACGTTACGGCACTGACTTATCGTATCAACGCTCGTTAATGTGCGCGTGCGCGAATGTGCAGATATAGCCACACACGAGCAGCCTAAAAGATGAAAATACTTTAAGTTCTTTGGCACGATAATCTCGACATTTATTTATACTTCTGAGACGTTGATGTAAGTACTTGAATTTTGAAAAATGAATCGAAAAGCATCGAACCGACATAGCAGCAAAGATTTGAACGAGAGCTTTAGATCTTTTCTATCCCATTACTGTATCAGGATTAGAGAGATTTTCTAAGGCAGCTACAATTTTCGTTACGAAATTAGCGAACGCGTGAAAACTGCTGAACTCTCGAAGTCGAAATCGCGAAAAGTTGTTCGAAAGGGTCTTGTTGCCTGAAACGATACTGAGAAGCATATTCGGAATATTCGCTTGAGAAACGTGACAACGCGGTCTATTTATTTGCAACTTAACCTATATCAATTTTCCGAATTTCCGGCGATTCAGTCATATTCGTTTTGCAACCTGATTTCCCATAAGCCGCCATGTTAAATTCATACGTAGACAACTACTAGATTATTTAGTGAAAAATCCTGAAACAATCAACTATTATTTTACCGAGAACTATCAATCCTCGAACGCCCAAGAATTTTCGTGATTTTTTTATATCCGTCTAGTAATACCCTAATATCGACATTGGATTAGGAAAACAAAATGACGACCAGAAACATCATTCAACTATCTGTTTATTCGCTGTTAATATTGTTATGTTCATTGTGTGTCGGTACATGACACACGCGCACACTCTCACACACCCAAACAAGCACGCACACACGCACACACACATATATACATGTATATATTTATTCGCAGGTTTAAACTATCATAACTTAGGGCTATATGCTCCTAGTATGTATAGTATGTATAGTCGCGATCTTCACTGACAAGTGACTTAATTCCCTCTCCCGCTGTTTCTCATTCTCTTCTCATCCTCACTTTCCTTCGTGCAATTACGGATGGTAAAAAAAAAGCGATACAATTTCGAACCGAACAAGGCAGCCAGAGTTGAACATCTCTTCTTCGTCGCAGGCACGTCGAACGGAAGCTTGTCAGTCCAATCGCGGGGACGCCGAACCCCAGTCGCGACCCGTTGCCATTCGAGCGAAGGGAAGATTCAATAACGTAAAATGCGAAAACGACCCTGTAAAAAGAGACAACGAGGAAAATGTTTGCGTTTTGTTTTTTTTTTCCTTTCGGACAACTATTTACAATATGCGTGCGAGCAAATCGGGTCGTCCATTCGCGACCGCCACCAAAGGCTTGTTTTCTTTTTTCATGAGCTTTCGAAGCATCGGGAAAATGGAACGAACGTGTTCCCCCCCCCCCCCCC
>JAPYZJ010005030.1:0-33463 GCA_030522765.1 Ophioninae sp. B BG-2022a
CCCCCCCCTTTGCTTAACTATCCCAACCCTTGTGATTATCACATCAAAATCGTCGTATGGTTTTCCCATTACGTCATATTGTTTTTTTTTTTATCACAAACGTCATCGCTTCGTGCTTCCTTCTTCTAGTTTTTTGTTTTCTCACTCTTCGTGCTTCATTTGCCACGGATTCGTCGACGAGGGAGTCCATATCGTGCTGAGAGAACGGAAAGGATCGAAGCCTGATCGATCCTGAAATTAAAAGCGAAGCAAAATAGAAACTGATTAAATTTTGATTATTTTTATTTTAATTTTAATTATTGTAATCTAAATTTATATAATGATTATTTTAATATAAATTTAAATTACGACTATTTTAATCTAAATTCAAATTATGATTATTTTAATGTAAATTTAAATTACGATTATTTTAATCTAAATTTAAATTATGATTATTTTAACCTAAATTTAAATAATAATTATTTTTATCTAAATTTAAATTATGATTATTTTTATCTAAATTTAAATTATGATTATTTATATCTAAATTTAAATTACGATTATTTTAATCTAAAGTAAAATTATGATTATTTTAATCTAAATTTAAATTACGATTATTTTAATCTAAATTTAAATTATGATTATTTTAATCTGAATTTAAATTATGATTATTTAAATTTTATCAAAAATACTTATATTTCTAACGAAAATTTGATGAAAAAAAAAAGTTTTCGGCAACAATGTACGATCAAAAAATCTATCGGATCGAAAAAAAAGTGTTTACCTGAGGATCCGGTTCGGCGTGCTGGGAGGAAGTTGAAGGTTGAAGGGACGAAGCTAACGGGGGTGGGGGCGCTCCCCAAGGAGCGGCAGCCCAAACACCGCCAGTATTGACACCCCAGACACCGCTTCGTTCCTCGCCAACTGCACCCCGAGTGTACAATGGTTCCCAATTCGTCTTAACGGTCACCCAGTTATCTGTTTCAACGTTATTTCGATCAAGAGTTAATTCTCTGTGATAACGCGTGAAAAAAGTATGAAAATGATTGTAAGCATTGGAGGAAATAAATGAAACGTACCCTTCAAAGGTCCAGGTAAAGTAGCCAACTTGTCAACGTGTTTGGGCGTTCCTATTCGATATGTCGAGGTATTATCGGTCATCAGATCGATTATGGGACTTTTGTCGCCCCACAATTGGGACCTCGTGTCCTCCTCCAGACTCTCCAGCTCAACGAGGGGCTCGTCGGTTTCCGGGAGATCGTCGTACGGCACCAGATCAGGCTCGAACTGATGAAACAAGTTTGAGAGGTTACCTCTAGTTTGTTTGGGTTTATTTAGGTTTTGGTGCGTTTGGGTTTGTTTAGGTTTGCGTTTGTTTGTTTGGGGTTGGGCTCGAACTGATAAAAAAGGTTTGAGAGGTTACGCCTTATTTGTTTGGGTTTATTTATGTTTGGGTGCGTTTGGGTTTGTTTGGATTTATTTTGGTTTGGGTTTGTTTGAATTTATTTACGCTTGGGTTTGTTTGGATTCGTTTGGATTTATTTAGGTTTGGGTTTGTTTGGATTTATTTACGTTTGGGTTTGTTTGGATTTATTTAGGTTTGGGTTTGTTTGGATTTAATTAGGTTTGGGTTTGTTGGGATTTATTTAGGTTTGGGTTTGTTTGGATTCGTTTGGACTTATTTACGTTTGGATTTGTTTGCATTTATTTACGTTTGGGTTTGTTTGAATTTATTTAGGTTTGGCTTTGTTTCGATTTATTTACGTTTGGGTTTGTTTCGATTTATTTACGTTTGGCTTTGTTTCGATTTATTTACGTTTGGGTTTGTTTCGATTTATTTACGTTTGGGTTTGTTTCGATTTATTTACGTTTGGCTTTGTTTCGATTTATTTACGTTTGGCTTTGTTTCGATTTATTTAGGTTTGGGTTTGTTTGTATTTATTTACGTTTGGCTTTGTTTGACTTTATTTAGGTTTGGGTTTGTTTCGATTTATTTACGTTTGGGTTTGTTTCGATTTATTTACGTTTGGGTTTGTTTCGATTTATTTACGTGGGGATTTGTTTCGATTTATTTACGTTTGGCTTTGTTTCGATTTATTTACGTTTAGGTTTATTTGGATTTATTTAGGTTTGGCTTTGTTTCGATTTATTTACGTTTGGGTTTGTTTCGATTTATTTACGTTTGGGTTTGTTTCGATTTATTTACGTTTGGATTTGTTTGTTTGGGTTTGTTTGTGGCCAAATCCGGCTCGAACTGCCAAAAAAAGATTTTATAGGTTACGTCTACTTTTTTTTTGAGTTTCTTTAGGTTTGTTTGGGTTTGTCCAGTCGTTCAGGTCGAAAAAGGTGAATTCTTATTTTTCTCAAAAGTTATTCATTGATTACCGGTTGTTCGTTGAAAGTGTTGATGAAATAGCTATTCGACTGTTCCCGATTCTGCGAAACGGCAGAAGCCTCCGGGCCGTAATCCCGATCGATCTGCATTCCCGGCAAATGACCAGTTTGGTTGGTGGCTTGGCTCGTCTCGTGTTCGATCGGTGACGGGCATGTTTCCGGTTGTATCGGCAGTCTATCGGTACATTCGGTCCCGGCGTTTCGCGTCGCCAAACTCGTCCACAAATCATGCTGGGAAGCTTCGCGACACGTTTTTGTCGCTTTGCCGCTACTCCCGCTGCTGCTGCAAGTCGCGAAAGCGGGTGAAACGCTCTCGGGATTACGAGCCACGACGTCACTGAAACGCGCACGATTCTCGCCCCAACACGAGGGCGGTGGCGGTGGTGCTCTCACGGGCGAGGCTATTCTCACTTGCGAGGGACGAGTCTCTTCCCGCTGAGCCATCGCTCCGGTCACGCTCGACGACGCTGCAAACAAACATTTCACGGTCAAATATTTATTTTAACAAATTATTTGTTTTATTTTGTTTTTTTTAATTATTTTTTTTTTTTGGTTTTATTAATCGTAAGGAAATTGAATTGATTCTAATTCAATTCAAAATTCAATTCAATTCAAAATTCAATTTAATTCAATATTCAATTCAATTCAAAATTTAATTTAATCCAAAATTCAATTTAATTCAAAATTCAATTTAATTCGAAATTCAATTCAAACTTTAATTTAATTCGAAATTCAATTCAAAATTCAATTCAAAATTCAATTTAATTCAAAATTCAATTTATATCAAAATTCAATTCAATTCAAAATTCAATTCAATTCAAAATTCAATGTAATTCAAAATTCAATTTAATTCAAAATTCAATTTAATTCAAAATTCAGTTTAATTCAAATTCAAAGTTTAGAAAGTTTAATTAAATTCAAATTCAAGGTTTGAAAAATTCAATGTAATTCAAATTCCAAAAAGTGAATTAAATTGAATTTCAATTCAATTAAATTGAATTTTGAATTGAATTTCGAATTAAATTGAATTTTGAATTGAATTTCGTTCGAATTGAATTGAATTTCAATTGAATTTCGTTCGAATTGAATTGAATTTCAATTGAATTTCGTTCCAATTATATTGAACTACAATTCAATTAGATTGAATTTCGTTCCAATTAAATTCAATTACAATTCATTTAGATTGAATTTCAATTAAATTCAATTCAATTCAAATTCAATTCAATCGAATTTCTAACGTTTCGAATATTCAACTGTCTCCCGCCTACGAGCTCACCATCATTAACACCGCATTTGGCAAAGGTTCATGAAAAACTGCGGACAAAACTGGAACTGATACAGCAGCGTGGAGCACGCAACGCGGAACTAAATCTGCGTCGCAAAATACAGAGTGTGCAAACTTACTGCAGTCGTATATAGATGTCATACCTACACGTGTCGTTTCTTCGATATGACTCATATATATATCGTAATACGATATATATATATATATGTATATTGTATTTTTGTAACGTATATCGTATTTTAACCCCTCTAGGTAATTAAATTAATTAGAGCTTTGAAAAAAAGGATTTGCTGAGATACTACGATTTTTTTTCGTATTAATTGTGCAACAGCCTTTTTCTCTAGGCTTTTCGCTAACACTGTGTTCTATTAATAAACGAAGACCCCGATCTTTAAGTATCCTCGTACATATGTGTCTGTCACTTTGTACGTTGATGGTTTGAAGTTCAGTATGCAGATATTTATTATTCTTTACGAGTATACTCGAAGAACCGGGATTGCTCCGTTTATTAATAGAAAACTGTGGTACCAAAAAAAAAAAAAAAACCACAGAAGAAAAAGACAATTTTACGTTTAATACGAAATTGAATTTTTGTAATCGTTTTTTTTTCGGTCTTTAATCGATCGAGTAATTAATCGAGTCTTTAATTTCCGTTTTTTATTAATGGCGAAACGTTATTTCTTATTTTTTGATTTTTGGTTGGAAAAAAAGTGAAAAATTGTTTTTTCGAGCGGAAAATCGAGATATTTGAAATTAGACTCACATTTGACGTGGATCTTCTCCTGGGAACGACGCTTCTGAGAACTCTTCTCCTTGCGTGGTGGATTCTTGTTCGGACGTGGTATCTTGTACGAAACGACTTCCGAATTTCTCGATTGATGATGATAGTGATGCTTCGTCCCTGATCTGTTCGTATTGGTTTTCCATCGGTTCGGATTATCCTGTCGCTCTTTGTCGTAATCGTCGTCGTCGCAATCACCCTCGTAATTGTCTCTGTAATCGATCGATCCAGTCGTCGCTATCGCTTGAGGCTTGCTCTTCTTTGGTATTGGCTTACGTTGAACTTTTTCGGGCTTCGCGTATGCGTGCTCGCCATCCTGCGAAATTTTACGAATTTTGGATTACGATTTTCAATCTGACACGGATTATACTTTTGGGATCGATAAGTTCTAAAAACAAAGTTAAAAATCTAAAAATCAAAAAGATCTGTAATCTAAAAATCGAAAAAATTTGATATCTAAAAATTAAAAAAATCTAAAATCTAAAAACATCAACAAAAATCTAAAATCTCAAATCTAAAAACATTAACAGAAATAAAAAATCTAAAAATAAAAAATCCAAAATCTAAAAACATCAACAAAAATCTCAAATCCAAAAAAAAACTAAAAATCCAAAAAATCTAAAATCTAAAAACATCAACAAACATCTAAAATGCAAAAAATTTAAAAAATCAAAAATCAAAAAATGAAAAAAAAAAAACAAAAAATCTAAAAACATCAACAAAAATCTAAAATCCAGAAAATCAAAAAAATCTAAAATCTAAAAACATCAACAAAAATCTAAAATTCAGAAAATAAAAAAAAATTTAATCTGAAAACATCAACAAGAATCTGAAATCCAGAAAATCAAAAAATAAAAAATCTAAAAACATCAACAAAAATCTAAAATCCAAAAAATCTAAAAATCCCATTCCGAAAAAGCAAGCACCTTGAACGGCGCAGGATCATCGTGAACCGAGCTTTCGGTGGTCGTCGACGAGGTTTCTTCTTCCGAGAATTGTACAGTTTTTTGACTAGTGTTAGCCTCGTATTTTTTGTACGTGCTGAGATTATTGTGCGCCGGTCCGTTGCTGTGTTTCCTCTTACTATCAATTTTCGATTCTTTCGTCGCGTTGTTGTTATCACCATTGACTTCATTATCGGGTGATTTTGTATCATCTTTGACGAGAGTAGAAGATTTCCCTTTTCTAAAAGTGACAGGACTGGACTTGGTGGATGAATGATTCGCTGGTGATTTCTTATCAGCGTCGGTATTAGGATTATCAACGAGACAGGTATTTTCATTCGTGACATCAGTTGCGCTGTTTTGTCTTTTAGTATTTTTCTTTTTGTTCGCGAGATTGATAACGGCGTTGTTTTCATTGATCCCTGAATACTCGTTATTGGGAACTTCATCGTTTTTGCACTTAGCGAATACCGGAAGTTCTTTGAACTCGGTATCGAGTTTGAAGCGTCTTTCTTCATCGGGTGACCAATCCGGTATTTTCAATGCTTTCATCACAGCTGCTTCTTTTTCCTTGTTTCTTTTAACATTCATCAGTGACCAATCCGGAACGGATTCTTCTTTCCTCGGGATTTTCGATTTTTCCTCGGACGCAGTTTTCGTTTCTTTCAACGTGGAATTCGTTTGGGCGATTTGTCGAAGATCGAGAGGCGGTTGGACGGGACTCGTTCTCGAAAGTGTTGCCAAAGCTCCTCGTAATATTCGATCAGCTTCGAGAAAAGAAACCGCCAGGATACACATGAGTAATATGCAGGGTAAGCTGATAGCAGCGAATTGTACCGCAGGTTCCCAACTGGGTCTTATCAAGACCGAAGCGCAAGCTTCCAACGTATGAGACGGAACGGTCGTCAATAACGACAAACGTACAATCCCATTTCCGTTTTCACCATTTTGATCACCCAAACTCGTCATTATCAAAAGTTCTCTTTCGATTCTCGAAAGCGTAAAATCCGGGGTAAAAGCAATCTCG
This sequence comes from Ophioninae sp. B BG-2022a, assembly GCA_030522765.1. NCBI lineage: Eukaryota > Metazoa > Arthropoda > Insecta > Hymenoptera > Ichneumonidae > Ophioninae sp. B BG-2022a. Next base: position 6,411 of record JAPYZJ010005030.1, read on the forward strand.
ATTTTCTTCGTAGCGTTTGGATTGAGCTTGAATGGACCGCAATTGAGAACTTTGAATCCGTAACCCTCGCAAAGCAATCCATTTATGTAAAAGCCGTGAACATCGATCGGCAATTCGCCGGTGTTTCGAGCGGTGAACGATCTCTTCACTGACAAATTCGGAACTGGATTTCGACGCGATCTTTCACCTGCAACGTTTTTATTTTTTTTTTTTAATTTTTTATTTAAAAAAAAATTTTTTTTTTAAACGAAGATAAAAAATGTGGAAAATTGACAAAAACACGATTTATACGTACGTTCGCAATCTTTGAGATGCTTTTCAGCGAGTTCGAACAGCAGAGGCGTCATAGAGCCTGGCTTCCGGTTGCCAAATTTGAATTGAGCGTGAGCGCCTTTTCCTACTAATCTTACGACTTCAAGTATCGTCATGTTGTTCCTGATGTAAAGTAGTCCCGATGACGAAACGGGAGAATTCGGCGTATAGGATAATTTCACGCTTCGAGTTTCTCCCGGATTAATAAAAAGCGGAAAAGAATCTTGGGCCGTTTCGACGTCCCATTGTTTTTCGAAAACGGCGCGATCGTCATCGCTCCCGACGAATTTGAATTCGCCATCGACCGTTGGTGGACAATCGAGACAAATTGGTTTGAACCTTATCCCCGATGAAACAGACGAAAAAAAAAAAGGGATAGGAAATTTTGAGCTTTAATTACGAATCGTGATTTTTCGTTGATTTCGATATATCGAAAAATCGAAGAAAAAAGAAAAACGAAAAAACGAATCGACGATGCTCACTTATTGGGGAGTGAATGATAGAGTCTCATACCCTGGGGATAAGTCAGATCCATTACCAATTGTATCAGCACTGCTTTCGTGCTTGGATTGTGTAATTTAACGATTTTGTACGAAGTGTTGCCGACTTGGGTCAGCGGAAATCCGACGAGACTCTTGTTCTTCGTACTGCTCGAACCAATCAACAAACTCGGCCAGTATTGCTTTATGTTCACAGAAAATTTGTGACCACGGACTTCCGTCGTGTCGAGACGCATCGTTACGTTGTCCCAACTCGCGCTTCCCGTCGCGTTCAAATAACGCGTGTAACGTGCGTTCAATAAATTCAAATCTGAATCACGAGTGTGCGATGGTAGGCTCATCGTGTTCAGCCATTGACTGCCAGCTGAAAATACACGCTTCATCAATTTTGACTTCCCAAAATACAATTCTCGTATTTTCTATTTTTTCTTTTTTTTTTTCGAAAATAAGAATGAAATAAAAGAATTTTTTTGAAAATAAAAATGAATAAAAATAATTTTTTCGACGATAAAAATGAAATAAAAGAATTTTTTCGAAAATAAAAATGAAATAAAAGAATTTTTTCGAAAATAAAATTGAAATAAAATAATTTTATCGAAAATAAAAATGAAATAAAATAATTTTATCGAAAATAAAAGTGAAATAAAATAATTTTATCGAAAATAAAAATGAAATAAAATAATCTTTTCGAAAAATAAAAATGAAATAAAATAATTTTTTCGAAAATAAAAATGAAATAAAATAATTTTTTCGACTATAAAAATGAAACAAAAAATGTGAAATTTTCAACGACGAGTCTGAAATCTTCACGTCCGTTCCACGATACGCCTTTTCCACGATACGAAATTTTAGAGTAATTTTCGGAGAACAGCAAAATACCACTCGTGTTTAACGACAATCCGAGATAACATTGTTGCTTGCAGGATATCGAAGGGTCTATCTGAATAGCGCCGATGTGATTGTCGCCTTTCGATATTATCGGGAGGGTAGATTCTTCCAGTGGTATATATTTGACCCTGTTGTCCTTGTGGACCGGCGCTATCAAGGTCACCTCCATTGGTCGCGCGAACGTCGAGTGTATTTTTACTTGCTGCAAACAGATCGATCCCTACCACAACAAAAATCGCTGTAATTGTTATTTCTCTTGTTTGGGTTTGTTTGGGTTTGTTTGGGTAAATAAGCTTGATATTTTACCGGAAAACAATCGGTGAACGTCAATTTCTTCAGAGATATTCTTCCATGAGCGACTCTCATGTAAACCGGCACTGTCAGCCTTTCATAAGTCGTACGAACGAAAACGTCACCCACGATCGTGTCTTCCTCTACCATTGGGGTTTTTACTTTTATCTTGAAAATTGCCAAATATCCCGGCTTTATACTTTGCTGTGAAGGGAAAATATCGAGATTGATTGTTTGGGTTTTGTTTGGGTTTATACTTTGCTGGGAAGAAGAAATATCGGGATTGTTTGGGTTTGTTTGGGTTTATACTTTGCTGGGAAGGAAAATATCGAAATTGATTGTTTGGGTTTATACTTTGCTGGAAAGGAAAAATATCAAGTTTGTTTGGGTTTGTTTGGGTTTATACTTTCCTGGGAAGGAAAAATATCAAGTTTGTTTGGGTTTATACTTTGCTGGGAGGAGAAATATCGAGATTGTTTGGGTTTGTTTGGGTTTATACTTTGTTGGGAAGGGAAAATATCGAAATTGATTGTTTGGGTTTGTTTGGGTTTATACTTTGCTGGGAAAGAAAAATATTAAGTTGGTTTGGGTTTGTTTGGGTTTATATTTTGCTGGGAAGGAAAAATATCGTTTGGGTTTGTTTGGGTTTATATTTCGCTGAGAAGGAAAAATATCGTTTGTTTGGGTTCATATTTTGCTAAGAAGGAAAAATATCAAGTTTGTTTGGGTTTGTTTGGGTTTATACTTTGCTGCGAATGAAAAATATCAAGATTGATTTTTTGCGTTTATACTTTGCTGAAAAGCAAAAAATATCGAGATTTTTGAGTTTATCTCTATTTCTACACGGTCTTAAAGAAGAAGAAAAACAATTGATAAATAAATAACGCACATTGCCAGTATTGCTGCATACAGTGATGTTCCGAAATCCTTTGTTGAAGAGTTCCGTAGGACCTTGCTGACAGCCCATCAACTCGAGGACTGCACCGGGCATATTGACGCCCCAACCGTGCAACTCGATGTTGACCGGATTTTCATTCTCGAGGGCGAATATCGCTTCGTTTTCCGTTCCGCTTCCGACCGTACCAAAATTCATCGTACCTTTGTCGCTCTCCCTTTCTCCGGGTATTATTTTTCGAACTTTACCGTCGTAACTCAGCAGAGGTACTTCGGTCGTAGAAACGTTCGAGTAAATGAATATCGATGACTGAAGCCTGACGTTTTCGTTTTTTCTCTCATTGCTCGGTATTATTGAGAATATGTTCGCCCTCTGGCCTGGTTTTAACACTCTCGGATGAAAATTTTTTATCTGAGAACAAAATTAAAAAACGTATTTATGAAAATACGTACGTATTTTAATTAAATATTATTATTAAATAATTATTTAATTTTAGACTATTAATAAATTATTTAATATATTTATAATTATTATTAAATAATTATAATTAATTATTAAATAACGTACGTATTAAAAAACGTACTTTGTCAAAATCTAGATTCAAACCATTAAAGGCAAATATCTCAGAATGAAGCTTTACGAAATTACGTTTTTGGAATTTGGGAATTTTTCTAGAAAAAAAAAAGAAAAATAGTCTTGCCGCTTACCGCGAAGAAGGATCTAGCTTCGACAGGAAGCGAGACGTTGGTGATCGCCAGCGGTATTTTGAATCTGTTGACGACACTGAAATTCCTCGGATGATTCGAGTGAGGCGAACAGTAATGACCAACCGTCGAATTAATCTCAAGACCGCCTTGCAAAACTTCCGCTGACCAAGGTATCGCCAATTTCTGACTAGAACCGCCAGGCCCGATGCCCTTGATCATTAATTTACCCTTGAAGTGTTGAGTCTCCAAACCAGCTTTCCCTGCGCGCAAGAGTCAAGCGATACTTTCCAATATTTTCAATAATTCAGTTAGCGAAGATAACGGCGTAGCCAGATGTTTCGATAACTCACAATCGTAGATCAGCGTACCAACAGCGATCGGTACTTCGGTGTCGCCTGGTATCACGACCGGCTCGAAGTCTATTCTCAATGCTTTCGATACGGGTGTACTTATTATATTCTGTAACGACGTAAGCTTTGAAGATTCAAGTTCTCCGTCGATAACCAAAAACAATTATAACCTGAAAATAGTGCGTACCAAAACTTTGACGGGTTTCTTAGCAGAATTTCTCAAAGCGATCGGATAGTGAGTAGGCGAATGTAAGGAACCACCCATTCCTAAATTAATAGACGCGGAGCTTCCACCCCAGTGGAGACCCGCTCCGCTACCGACTTCCACCTCCACCGCGACTACCATTATTTCTGCGCTATTGTTGACTTTGAATCTACGATACATACATCGACGAGTCAATTATGTAAATCAGAATATAAGCTTTAAAAATTCTGAGGGATTATTCGATTTATCGATTTTCAGTTATCGCTGCGTCTCGCACCTCACATACGCGGTATGGTTTTTCTCCATGTAAGCGTTGAAGCGCAATCTTATAACCGGCTTGGTTTGATAAGGTGGTATAGCCCATAATTCGCGAGGACCTTCAGCCTCGCCGGATGGCAATTCTAACTGGAACTCACCGCCGCTGCTGTACACTTCGACCACCTGTTTTTGCGAATGAATGAAATATTGCAACGAATAAATGCTTCGTCGATGAATTATTTTTCGCGTTACTGGGATTCCGTACCTGCATAGCCTCCGAGTGAGGATTGTGCATATAAATAAGAGGCGTGAAGGATGCGTTCAGTGGTAACTTTACACCGACGACGGGACGCAACCTGTAAGGGCTACTCACGCTTGTACCTTTCACCTTTAAAAATAAATTATTATCAATTCTATTTAATCCCTATTTTTATTTTTATTTAATTTAATTTTTCATTAAAAAAAAAAAAGTAGGAACGAATTGCGACGAATACCTGATACTTGAGCGTACCATCCGACGTGTGAATAAATAGATGACTATCGATTTCACCCTCCTCTCGTCCTAAGAAAACGACATTAAATGTCGTATTTCCCAACGGAGGGATCACCTAAATTCAATAATTACGATTCTTCACGATCCTTCTTCAAAGTATTCTCTTTCATACGCAAAGTCGCAAAGTCATAAAAAATAATCTTTAGAAAAATGCAGTCGTGATATTTCATCGTAAACTGTCTTTAATGTTTGTTCTTCTCACCGATGTGATTCCGGGTTTTTTATCAAGCTACGTATAAACTTTTGTTATTATTGTACGAAACGTTATTTTTCTTCATGCTTCGAAACGTGTTTTTTCCAAAAAGCAAATTTTTAAAAAAACGTGTATGTATTTAAAACTAACTCACTTTATCTTGAAAGAAGGATGAGTGAAAGTGCTGCGTGCTACCGGAAATAGACGTAAGATGAATCGTTCTGTTGTCGTCTCTGTTAAACAACGTCACGGTTTCCTGATGCGGCACACCAAGTTGTCTGTGCGAAGACAAAAAAAAAAGTACAAATTGAATCGACGGTCGAATTTATACACGAATAAATAATAATAAATAACGAGGGAAAAACTACCTCTCTTTAAAAACGAGAACGCTCGGCTCGAACTGGATATACGATAACGCGCCTTGTACATTTTTGTCGTCCGACGAGGAGTCCCTGTAACGGAAAAGTCCGAATCATACTTATAATTCGTACTTCTACGGTACAAGCGTTATCGTTATACAGAAAATATGCTTACCCAGTCGTTTGGACCGAACTGGCGAATCCCTAGTGAAAATTAAATAGACAAGTAGAAATAATTTAAATAATATGAATTATTATCTATATCCTTACAATTATCAATAATATCATTAGCATTGAATAAGCATCGTTGTTAATATTAATTACGAGTTAATTAATATTAATTACGAGTTAATTAATATTAATTACGAGTTAATTAATATTAATTACGAGTTAATTAATATTAATTACGATTAATATTAATTACGAGTTAATAAATATTAACAACAACAATATTAACAATTAATAATATTACGTTGTTAATATTAATTACGAGTTAATATTAATAACGACATTGTTGATAATCTTTTAATTAATGAGTAAAATAGTAATATCCTTATCATAAACAATGACAATGTATTTTCAATTGACGTTAATAACATTAGTGATAATTATGATAACGATAATAATAATACACATGATACTTTTGTTTCACCTTGTGCATGGACATAGGTATGTTGTCCAAAAGGTATTGAACGTCATTGTCATCCTGGACGAAAGCTGGAAAATATTTAACGCCTCAATTTTGCAAAATGAAAAACATGGTCTGGTGGAATATTATCACGGACGTTTATCAGCTTTTCGCTCTCGGTAGCTAAACTACTCCGAGTTCTCGACTCAAAGCCGCGGATTGCGTCGACGCCAAAATCAGTTTAAGTCAAATTTGAAAAATCGTAAGCGCCAAAGGGTTTCAAGGACGTTCCGGATGCAAAAGCGGAAATTCGTTTACAGAAGCTAGCGTCGGCGGTGAGTGGAAATCGACATCGCACGGCGGTACCGGAGCAGTGCCGGATCGGATGCTCGACGACAAAGCGCTAAAGGCTCGAAGCCGCGACGTTGCGTCGACGCCAAAATGAGTTTGTCAAATTTAAAAAATCGTAAGCGCCAAAGGGTTTCGAGGATGTTCCGGATGCAAAAGTGGAAATTCTTTCGTAGAAGCTAGCGTCGGCGGTGAGTGGAAATCGACATCGCACGGCGGTACCGGAGCAGTGCCGGATCGGATGCTCGACGACAAAGTGCTAAGTGACCTTCAATGATGTTAAGAGGGTTGCGAACGCTGGCACGAGGATAAGAATAATTTTGGGAAATACTCGGAGGAATGATGAGATCGCGATCAACATTGGTCCACCGTTCGATAATATCGTCACGATAATCGTCCCGCGAATCAAAACACGAATTCGTAATTCGTGTATGTATACATGTATGCGCGATATATATTTTAATGTACTCACCATTGTTGTGACCGTGGAAAGACGGTCTTATTTGCGATGCCGATTCCAGAAATGTTAATAAAAACAAGTAATAGCATACTTTTATCTCGATCATAATATTTTCTCGTTACGACGGACTCTCGTGTTTTTTTTTTTTTTCTTGATTTTTTTTCTTTATTTTCTACTTTCCTCTAGTATAGCTGATGAAAAATCGTATTTGGCCATATTTCCGTACTATATCGAAATTTCACAATATCGATTATGCTTCTATCGGATACCATGGTCGTCGTGTGGTCGTCGTGAGGATTCTACGTGTGTGCTGTGCGCGCTTTTTCTTTCTTTCGGTTTTTTTTTTTTTTTTTATCAATCTCTCGCGCGCTCTCTTTTCCTCTCCGTCTCTCAACATCGAGTTCCCCCTCGTTTTCTCTCTTTCTTGATTCTTCGCGATCGCATATACGTCCTGAATTACGTGCGCACCGTACGTGCGTGCGCACTCTAGCGGCCTTATGCCTAATTTACATTGAGACGAGAACAACTTCCGTCGCTGAGATTTCCGCAGCGGAAATTTAATTGGATCTCTATCTCTTTTTTTTTAATACTTTATGCGTTGACATTTTTAGATATCAAGTCTGCAGGATAATGACCAATTTTTTTTATTGGTTTCTTCTTTGGGATGAAAAGTATATTTCTATATCGATACACGAGTTTCTTGCTGTTCAAACACTTGGACAAATTTCTTGTTACCGACCGAGTCTCATCCCTCGAGGTGATAACTCAGTCGATAAAAATCTTGTCCAGTTTTCCACGAAAATGAATTTTTTTAAATAAAAGCGATTTTACACCCTTAAGCTTACTAGTTTGAGAGAAATTTAATAGTTTACTAGAAAGCTTACTAGTTTGCGAGAAAAAAAATATATTTCGTTTATCGCCGTAAAGAGGCGGGCGCGTTTGAATGGAATTCCCGGACCGGAAGTCGATGGATAGCGAGGAATAAAAATCGCACGACCTTGAGCTATGTTCACGTACCTCCGAAGATTCACGTTCCGCAGCAGGCCATTCCCTCGAATCGTGCGAGACGACCGGCTTGTCGTCTTTGTCGGCCGTTCATTCCGTGGTTTCTCTTCTTCCGTTGGGACTTCGTTGCTGAAGAGGTAAGGAAAATTCATTCAAAATGAAAGAGCTAGATCAAAGTCAAAAATTGAAGCGAAATGGAAAAACGTTTGAAACCGAAATATAAAAAAAAATGTTTTTTTTACCATATCGCTTCTGATAACACGATCGACACGAGATTGCGATCTAAAACGCACACTCTCGTCTCACATGTGCACGACGCGAGCTACCGCGAGACATCGCAGTTTTTCTTTTTTTTTTTTTTTTTTTTTTTTTTTTTTCCTTTTTTCTTTTTCTCTTTGCTTTTGAAGTATTAGGTGGATCGTTTTTTTTTTTTTTTTTTTTCGTACCTAGCTTGTACGCTACGAGAGCAAGGCATCGCGGACCCTAATAACCTCCGGGTGAGCGCGACGATTTTTCAAACGTCTCTTCGTGTTTCTCGTCTCTTCCGTGTGTGTATGCGTGTCTATCCGTGAGTGTGACGCACATCACAAACTCGGAGACTACACGCGACGACCGATCGCTAGGGTTTCCGATTTTCATCAATTGTCACCGAACGTCACGTGGAGAGCTCGAATTTAGCGAAAAGCTTTTTTCGGCTCTACTTCCGGCTTTTTTTGGCCCTATTTCCGGCTTTTTTTGGCCCTACTTCCGGTTTTTTCGGCTCTACTTCTGGCTTTTTTGGCCCTACTTCCGGTTTTTTTGGCCCTATTGCCGGCGTTTTTGGCCCTATTTCCGGTTTTTTTTTGGCCCTACTTCCTGTACATCGTCGTTTTTTTTCTTCGTCGCAACATCGCGAAATTCGATCTATGGGATCACGACTCTGAAATATATTGACTTTAGAAACGGCGAATCCAACCAAGCCTGTAGCCATGGAATCCGTGGAGGACGACGACGATCATCAAGGATCCGGATTCAGTACTGATAAAGTTCAGTCCGACATAATGTCGGCTCTACGCGGTATAAAACTCGATACTCCGGAGGTAAGAATTCTCAACCGTGAATCGTCATGTTTCAATGACGGTAACGGTACCGATCAACGCGAACCCAAATTTCAACGTAATCGTTACAATTCTATCGTTGCTTCAACAACAAAGACCAGCCAAGCCGTAAAGCGCCGTATCAAAGCTCTGAAACAACTCCAATTGGTGACGGTAAACGTAGAAGCCAAATTCTACGAGGAAGTTCACGCGCTCGAATGCAAATACAATAAAATGTGCGCTCCGGTATACGAAAAGAGGAGTCAGATCGCGGCGGGCGTTTACGAGCCTACGGATGCCGAATGCGTTTGGGACAGCGACGAAGAAGACGAAGAAAAAAGCGATTCGAAGACCAACGTAAAAATCGAGGAAATTACCGAAGGGTACGTTTCCCCATTTTCGTATTTGTTTTTTTTTGTTCAACTTGCGTTTTTCTCTAAAGCGGACAAAAGCTACGAAAACACTAATCGTTATTGGTCTCGATCGAATCGCAGAGCCGAGAGCGAAAATGTCAAGGGAATTCCTGACTTTTGGTTGACGATATTCAAAAATGTTGGCGTTATGTTTGACATGGTCGAAGAACACGACGAGCCCATTCTGAAACATCTGTACGACATCAAGGTCATATTCCTCGAGTCGGATCCAATGGTAAAACAGCCTTTGAACGATTGACTACGAAACGATCTTTAATTATTGCGTATACGTTTAAATATTCTTTTTTTCCGCAGGGCTTCGTACTCGAGTTCTATTTCGAGCCTAACGAGTACTTCTCTAATTCCGTACTCACGAAAGAGTATTTCATGAAGTGTACTCCCGAGAAGGATGATCCCTTCAGTTTCGAAGGCCCCGAGATATACAAAAGCAAGGTAAAAAGTGAAATCGAGAGCGGAAGAAATTTCGAGTATTATTGATTTTGCTTTCATCGAGCTCAACTCCCAATGTTTTTTTCGAAGGGATGCGTCATATCTTGGAAAAAGGGCAAGAACGTGACAGTGAAAACAATCAAGAAGAATCAGAAGCACAAATCGCGAGGCTCGATGCGTACAGTCACCAAAACTGTCCAAAACGATAGCTTCTTCAACTTCTTCAGCCCGCCGGAAGGTTCGAAATTTCGATCGACGAATTTACCAACTTTAACGATGAACTTTAACTCGAATTTTAGCGAATTAAAAAAATTTGATGACTGATATAATTCCAGTACCGGACGATCCCCAAACCGAGTTGGATGACGAAACGCAGCGGCTGCTGACTTGCGACTTTGAAATTGGTCATTACATCAGAGAGCGTATCGTCCCCCGAGCGATACTTTACTACACGGGTAACTCTTCGTTTCACATTTTCCATCGATGGTATTTAAGCTTCTTTTCTGCTCTCGTAATCATTGCTTTCTTATCGAAGGTGAAGGATTGGAGGACGAAGGTGAAGATTTCGAAGACGAGGAGGGTGACGATGACGACGAGGACGATGATGACAAGGAAGAGGAAGAAGAGGAAGACGGGGAGGAAGGATGGAACGTTAATTCGAAACAAGCAGGTGGGCAACGACCAGCCGAGTGTAAACATCAGTAGATTTCCCGATGGAATAAAAAAATAAACAAAAACAAAAAACAAAAAAAGAAATGAAAAAAACTTTCGATAGAGATGATCAACGCGCTAAAGAGACAACTGCTGACCTGAATAAAATTGCCTGTATACACACACAGACACATAAACACACACACACACATATATATATACAACCACTTCCGTAATGGTGGATCAAGGAATAACGAAAGCAAAAAAAAAAACAAAAAAAAAAGCGTCGTGCAAACGAGGCCTGCTAATCTCTGTCTTGTATCTTCATTTCCAGGTCAACCGTAGAAAAAAACAAAAACAAACAAAAAAAAAACACACACTTCAACGTACGTTAAGCCCAACACTTTGAATTTCTTCATTTTATACTATACTTGTTACGTTTATACGCCGAATGTGAAGTAAGTTGAAATTTTTCTCTCTCTCTCTCTCTTTTTTTTTTTTTTTTATTAACGTATGTTGCGACCTGTGGAAAACAAATTTTGAGTACTGTTGAAGCATTTTTAATACAAAATGTTCTGAAAATAAAAAAAAAAAAAAAAGTTACGTGTACAGTTTCTGGTTTTTTTTTTACTCGATGAGTCGATTGGATATTTATGGCGAATCCAACGGTGAATTCTTTACTGAAAGAAATTGGAAAGGATTTTTGGGATTTTTGAAGGAAGATTTCTTCGTTTCTTCCGAGCAATTACGAGTGTTAGAGGTAGTCTTGATTATAGATATTCAAGGTTTTTAGAATATTTCATTTTTCGTTGAAAATTATAATTAGGGAGGAAATGGAGAAAATCATGTCGATCTGATTGCCTGCGGCATTGATTTTTCATAGCAATTCCATCATTCTGACGAGAAAACGCTTAAAAGTCATTAATAGTTCCGATGGAAAAACGGTTACAAAGAGGTTATGGTTTCATAACTATGAAGATCTCTTAGTGTCATATTTTGCCGCAGTAGCGCTAGTTGTGCTGAGAGAATCTTGCAATCTCGTATATATATCGATTCTTAAACGTATCGATTCATTCCCGACGAGTCTGACGTCGGTCACGATCCGCATCGCGATTTATAGGTTAGGGCACGAGGTTTGTAGGTTATGATCGCCCATCGAAACCTCTAACAACCAAGGTTCTTCGTTGTTTTGTTTTTTTCCGAAAGTTCGTTGAGAAAGCGATTTTTGTGAAAACTGGATTCGATTAAACGTTATGTAAATCATTGACGCGTTCGACTAATCGCTTTTACCTGGAATAACTCGGTTTTTTTAACAAACAATACGAAATTTTTATCTTCCCATTTTTCGGAGCAAGAAATTGCATTTTAACTATAGAAAATGAAAATTTGCGTTATTTTCGGTGTAAAAATGCAAATTTGCGTTATTTTTGGTGTAAAAATGCAAATTTGCGTTATTTCCGGTGTAAAATTGAAATTTGCGTTATTTCCGTTTCAAAAATGCACAAAACTTTGCTTAATTTGTTTGGGTTTTCGGAATTTTGTTTTGACGAAAGTATTGCGTGTAAAATGGACAGAAAAATGTTTAGATCGAAAAAGAAGGTACTAGAGTAACCAGGAATTTTTTCAAATTGCCGCAGAGCGATGCAGAGTTTCAAAAAATGCGTCCAAAGTTTTGTTCCGTCGATGATGTCGACGGTGACCAGGCAACCGTTCAACATAGTCCCGGCTGGTTTTTTTCACTCGTCTTCTCCTCTTCTGGACAAAAAGTCATCTCCGAAGGCGTTTATTCATAACAACAAAAAAATATATCCGGTTCAGGGTCCGGATGAGGAACGGAGGCCTGCGGTTAGTTGCTTATTTTCTTTTTTTTATTAATTTATTAGTACTTTCTTAATTTATTAGTAATTTTCTCTTTTTTATTAATTTATTGCTACATTTAATGATTACCAAATTCGTTAAATTGAAAAATAGTCGATTTTTCATTCGTATGTACTTTATGTTTCGGATTATAGTAGATTTTTACCAAACACTTGTTTTTCAGTTCGTTTGCCATCAAAAAACGAATATCAAGTACAGCTATAAGAAAATGTGGTATATAGCATGTCTGGTACGCGGAATGACCGTGGACGAAGCTGTGAAGCAATTGAGCTTTCTTCTGAAGAAAGGCGCTATAGCGGTCAAAGATACAATATTGGAAGCGCAGAAAAAAGCGGTAGAAGAGCACAACGTAGAGTTCAAGAGTAATCTTTGGGTTGGTGAGTATCGATATACGTTTAGATAATTAAAATTGTCTTTTAATATATTGGAATAATAAAAAATGCATTTTAATATATTGGAATAATAAAAAATGCATTGCAATATATTGGAATATTAAAAAATGCGTTTTAATATATTGGAATAATTCAAAATGCATTCTAATATATTGGAACAATAAAAAATGCATTTTAATATATTGGAATAATAAAGAACTGCATTTTAATATATTGGAATAATAAAAAATGCATTTTAAATATATTGGAAATAACAAAGAAATGCATTTTGAATTTCCAGCCGAATCTTTTTGCGGCAAAGGCATAATGGTAAAGGGAATGAGACGTCACGCGTTCGGACGCGCCGGTGAGATACGCTACGGTTACGTGCATTACTTCGTCAGGCTGGAGGAAGGTCCGCCGCCGGAGCATTACTACTTGCCCGCTCCAAAGACGAAAGAAGATCGTTTGGTAGACTGGAAGGAGGGAATGAGAAAACGAAAAATCTACAACTCGTTGTAAACCTTTGTACACCCTTCAGTCTTGTTTCATTCGATACTACTAATTAAATAAAAATAAAATAATCACGAAAAAAACGTAAATATTTTAGAAATATGTTTTATTTCCGCTCCGACAAGAATCGCACGATGGTAAATAGGGAATCGAGTCCGAAACGCATAGTTTCCGCAAGTTGGTGAAACGGAGAGTTAAAACGGAGCCGAACAGACTCGAGGATCCAAAACGAGGGCCAGCTTACAACTTCAACTTGGTTCTCCTCCAGTGACGCCTTTTAGCGTTGTAGCTGCGAGAAATCAAGTATAGGTTAGGTTCGATCGTTTTTTTTCGCGCGACGCAGATTTTACGCGAAAACAACTTTTCCAAATTTATGATTGTTTTGATCAGTGAATTGGGAATACTCGAAAATTTGGATGAAGAAATACGATTTGGACGCGTTTGAACGCCGAACCCAAACAAACCCAAACGAGGGTTTGGGTTTGTTTGGTCCGTGAAGAGCGTCGAGTAAACATAACCTAACTCAACTCAGAAACGGCGCGTTCCTCATCGATATAAAACTTGCGAATGTTTCCAAATCGTACCAAAAAGTCGATTCCACACCCTTAAAAGAAAAAAAAAAACGAAATTTCGCGACGAAACTTACCGGATCGTATTACCAGTGCGCATCCTCACCCATTGCGGTATAGGCCTGTTCTGTTTGAGTTTTTTCGCAAGCTTTCGCTTGATAATGAACGTTTTGTGGGCCGCCTGTAAATCACAATATAATACTTCAATTTATCGTGTATTCAACGAACGTAGAATTTATGAAACTTTTATTGAGATGCCGCGGATTAATACGGATTTTTATTGAATATCGTGAGAACCCACCATATCGACACCTTGACAAAAACGTGAAGAAGAGAACTTCGCGTTTGGCAAGCTTCGCGGCGCTAGTTGCGCGACTGCGCTAGTCAAGCGAGCGAAGTCGATCGTCGCGCCACGGCAGGATTTTGCAACTACAAAAACCGCTTTCCGTATACAAGTGTTGTTTTGACTATAAGCCCGCAGCTGATTCAAGATAGTGGTTTTTATAAAATATTCCGAAGATACTTAATTAATTTTAAGAATATTTAAATATATGTATATATATATATATTTTATTTTATTTTATTTTATTATTTTTTTAAATATTATAATAATATATATATATATATATATATATAATTAATTAATTAATCTTAATTTTCGAGTTTTCTGGATAATCTAATTTTTTAAGATTTTTACCTGGAAATACGAAGCTTAGAAAAAATACGTTTAATAATTAATTGAAAAAAGGTTACAATGTTGCAACACAATGAAAAAATTGGCCAACGAGCATAATTGTCGTTCCATTTATAACCATAATTATTTGTAGTTATTTTTATCAATGGTTTTCGCAAATTATCGAAAAAACAATTGCCAGCTAAGAATAGTAACGATTTGGAAGAAAAAAAAAACCATAAGGTGCTGTTGGACAATTATCCTTATCAGTTTTGTGGTCACGGGCACGTTTCCACGTACAAGGCTGATAAGGATAACGATTATATCGCTTAAAGATATTTTCATAGGATTTTCACGGTCCTCTAATAACGAGTAATCAAAGAATTTACCGGGAGTAAACGCTAGCCAATCATGATAATTTACACTGAACTTGGACGTTTCATTTTCGCTTGTCGGGTGAGTAAAAAATGGAGTATATCAGTCTCGAAATTGTCCAAAAGTTCAGTCGTGAGTTAACGCTCGGGTGAACGTTGAGGAAAACAAAAAAAAAATCGTTTTCCGTCGCAGGGTACTTTGTACATATTATTCGTTTAATGGAAACTTCGTTTGTTCATCGTCGATATGTGTTTGGACATCGAAGAATTTCGCAAAAAAAGCAATTTTTGTGAAACCGGAAGTCCTTACGATTGGAAACTTGATTAGATGATGATTTTTCTTGTCATTGATTTTGTTTGGGTTTATCTTGGTTTTTAAAAATTTATTTTGGTTTGTTTGGGTTTATTTTGGTTTTTTTGTCTATTTTGGTTTGTTTGGGTTTATTTTGGTTTTTTTGGTCTATTTTGGTTTGTTTGGATTTATTTTGGTTTTTTTGGTCTATTATGGTTTGTTTAGGTTTATTTTGGTTTGTTTGGATTTATTTTGGTTTTTTTTGGTCTATTTTGGTTTGTTTGGGCTAGTTTGAGTTTATTTGTGTTTGTTTGGGTTTATTTCGGTTTATTCGTGTTTATTTTGGTTTGTTTGGGTTCTCGATATCAATTTTTTTAATCCTGATTTTAATAACGCTAGAAAGAAGGAGAATTTTCAATCACGTGTGGTTCGAAGACGATGGACCGAAATGCTGCCATGAAAGTTGTGCTCTTCATATTCGTCGTGATCTCAGTCACCATTGAGACGTCGAGTGCAAAGCCTCACGATGCAAACCCGTCACCGAGTAAATCTCAGCCCTTGGCTTTCGTAAGATTCGACCACACTCGTTAAAAAACTTTTTTTTTTCATTTTTTTCAATATATATTTGCAATTAATAATATTCCATGAAAATTTTATCGTCGATTTTCGTAACGGTCAAAAAAAAAAAAAAAAAAAAACGGGTGGGATTGCCCGACAGGTTGGGGGGGCGGTCCGGGATGGTTACCTATTGTATATGTACAGGATACCGGGTGGTCCAAAATCACCCGTTGCATCGGGAAAATCTCCGGTTCTTTTAATTCATGGACTTTTAGGATCTTCGGACAGTTGGGTACTTCAAGGAGCCACGTATGACTTCGGTAATGTCTTACAGGCACGCAAAATTTAACGTTTGAAAATAACAGCTATTTCCATGGCAATTACGTTGAAAAAGATAGTCAAAGAAAATTGTCTCCAATCGTCGTAACGTCCGAGGTTCGCGTTCAAAAACCCAACAGCTTGATTTGAGCCTGATAAAAAAAAAAAAAGCGAACGTACGCTCGCGTTTTATCAGGCTCACAATGAGCTAATATTAGCTTGATGTAAGGTTAAAATGATTATAACAATAGTAATGATAATAATAATAATAATAACAATAATAAAAATAATAAAAATAATAATAATGATAATAATAATAATAAAACAAACGTGATAACTGTAATTGCACGATGGACGCAGCGTACTTGTTAGTGGACAACGGTTATGACGTTTGGCTAACGAACGCGCGTGGCAATTATTACGGGAAACGTCATCGAAACATTACCATTGAAGATTCGAAATTCTGGGAATTTAGGTGAGTATAAGCCTGGTTTTCGAAATTGGCTTCACTAGGATAGTATTAAATATTACCTTGACTGAGTTAGCATTACAAATTACTTTTACTAAGTTGGAATTCCAAATTACTCTTTACTAAGTTAGTATCCCAAATTACCTTGAATAAGTTACTATTCCAAATTACCCCTTCACTAAGTCGGTATTACGAATAACCTTGACTAATTTAGAATTCTAAATTACCTTCACTAAGTTACTATTCCAAATTACATTCACTAATTTACTATTCCAGATTACATTCACTAAGTTAATATTCCATATTACATTCACTAAGTTAATATTCCATATTACACCATTACTAAGTTAGTATTCCAAATTACGTTGACTAAGTTAGTAGTCTAAATTAACTTCACTAAGTTACTATTCCAAAGTACACCTTGACTAAGTTAGTATTCCAAAATACACCTACACTAAGTTAGTATTCCAAAGTACACCTTGACTAAGTTAGTATTCCAAAGTACACCTTGACTAAGTTAGTACTCCAAATTGCGTTGACTAAGTTAAAATTCTAAATTAACTTCACTAAGTTACTATTCCAAAGTACACCTTGACTAAGTTAGTATTCCAAAGTACACCTTGACTAAGTTAATATTCCAAAGTACACCTTGACTAAGTTAGTATTCCAAAGTACACCTTGACTAAGTTAGTATTCCAAAGTACACCTTGACTAAGTTAGTATTCCAAATTACGTTGACTAAGTTAGTATTCTAAATTAAGTTCACTAAGTTACTATTCCGAATTGCACCTTCACTAAGTTAGTATTCCAAAATACACCTTCAATAAGTTAGTATTCCAAAATACACCTTGACTAAGTTAGTATTCCAAAATACACCTACACTAAGTTAGTATTCCAAAGTACACCTTGGCTAAGTTAGTATTCCAAAGTACACCTTGCCTAAGTTAGTATTCCAAATTACACCTTGACTAAGTTAATATTCCAAACTACACCTTGACTAAGTTAATATTCCAAATTACACCTTGCCTAAGTTAGTATTCCAAATTACACCTTGACTAAGTTAGTATTCCAAATGACCCCTTCACTAAGTCAGTATTTCAAATTACCTTCAATAAGTTAGTATTCCTAAGTACACCTTGACTAAGTTACTATTCCAAATTACACCTTGACTAAGTGAGTATTCCAAACTACACCTTGACTAAGTTAATATTCCAAATTACACCTTGCCTAAGTTAGTATTCCAAATTACACCTTGCCTAAGTTAGTATTCCAAATTACACCTTGCCTAAGTTAGTATTCCAAATTATGCCTAAGTTAGTATTCCAAATTACACCTTGCCTAAGTTAGTATTCCAAATGACCCCTTCACTAAGTTAGTATTCCAAATTACACCTTGCCTAAGTGAGTATTCCAAATTACACCTTGACTAAGTTAATATTCCAAATTACCTTCACTAAGTCAGTATTCCAAATGACCTTGACTAAGTTAGTATTCCAAATAACCTTCACTACGAGTGTATTCCAATCGACCTTTACTACGATAACATTCCAAATTCTCAAATCGACGTTTGTTCATTTTGGTAGCTGGCACGAAGTAGGGATTTACGACATCGCTGCATCGCTCGATCTTACACTATCGGAAACCGGTATGCGAAAAGTATCCGTAGTGGCTTATTCGCTGGGTAGCAGTGCTTTGTACGCGCTGCTCTCGATGAAGCCCGAGTACAACGAGAAAGTTCACGCTTCCGTCATTTTTGGCTCGATCGCAATATTCACCCACGATATTCCGGGTGTTCTCTTGAACGCTCTTGTGTATTGGGCCGACGAAATCGAGGCGAGTCATTTCCCTCAATCATTGATTTCAAGTTCTTAAGATCGTTATCTATTGGAAAGCTGTTGTCAAAATTTCGAACTTTTTTTTTGCTCAGGCTGTTTTCAATTTCTTCGGCAAGTACGAATTGTTATCCCGTGATGAAGATAGCTACAGCATCACCGATGTCTGCCGGTACGATCTCATGAAAGCTATCTGTCAAGAATTGTCGTTTCGATTCTTCGGAATTACCCATGGCAATGGATATGGCGAGGTTTGAAAGAATTTACATTTTTTTAAATTTTTACTTTTTTTTTTAATTTTTACTTTTTTTTTCTTTTTTAATTTTTTTTTAATTTTTACTTTCTTTTCATTTTTACTTTTTTTTGTCATTTTTATTTTTTTTCTTTTTAAATTTTTTTTTTAATTTTTACTTTTTTTTTTCATTTTTACTTTCTTTTTAATTTTTACTTTTTTTTTTACTACAAATACGAAAGAATACTTTAGCATTTGAGATTGCATCGAAAGAATTTTAATACTCGGTTTTCATGACCCAGTTGCTAATACCGGAAACGAAGAGTCACCTTCATCAAGGAACCTCAACCAAGTCAATGATTCACCTCAAGCAAATCGTACTCAGCAGTGAGTACTCTCCGACTCAAACCTATTTTCACACATTCCGAAACGTCCTAAAATTAAATAAAAAAAAACCTCATCCTTCGTAATGTCATATCTCGAATCCGACAAATTCACGTTAACGAAAAATGCAAAATAATTCAACAACGACGAAACTCGTAATTTTCAACAGAAAAATTCAACCTTTATGATTTTGGACCGGAAACGAATTTTAAACGATACGGGAGTTTTTTACCACCGGAATATCCACTGGAGAAAATAACGTCACCGATGGTACTCTATTACGGGCCGGGAGACTTGTACACGACGAAGGAGGTAAACTCTCTTCAATAGATAGAAAAATTTTATCGATTCGACAGCGGTTAACTTTTTACCCTGATTTTTTATGATCTTTTGACCTTGACCTTCGATGACCTTCAATGACCTTCTATGACCTTTAACGACCTTAAATGACCTTGCATGACCTTCGACGACCTTAAATGACCTTGGATGACCGTCAACGACCTTGGATGACCTTCAACAACCTTGGATGACCTTCGACGACCTTGGATGACCTTCGATGACCTTCGACGACCTTGGATGACCTTCAACGACCTTGGATGACCTTCGACGACCTTCGATGACCTTCAACCACCTTCGATGACCTTCCATCAACGTCCAGGACGTGGCGGCCTTGGTGATGAAAATTCCTCGAGCCGTTTCGAGGGAAGTACCCGACCCGAAGTTTGGACATCGCGATTTTATAACCTCTCGCACTGCCGAGGAATTACTCTACAACAGCGTTCTTCGGGTCTTTGATCGATACAGACGAGTCTAACGATTCGAGTTATCGAAGTTTCGAATTTGTCGCACCGAACTGATTTTATGTATTTGTTTTTTGTTTTTTGTTTTTTTTTTTTTTAATAAAATGATACATTTGATACGTAACTTTATTTGAATTGGCTGAAAAAAAATAGAAATTAGGAATATTTAATTAAATCACATAAACCGAAGTTTCAACGCTGACTTTCCTCTTATTGTTGTTTTTGGATCCGCAAATTAAAAAAATGAATTTTAAAAGAAAAAAATCATTTGGTTGCTCTGGAATAATCGGTACGAAGGTTCAAACACCTTAAATCGTATTTTCCCTCGACACGAGGGCTTATCTGAAAAAAATGGCCTTGGATAAAAAGTATGTAGGTGAGAACAATTACTCGCGGTGTTTTTTCCCCGCGGAAAAAAAATCTCCCAAGCTGGTGTCTAGCGGATACATAAATTTAATAACTGCCAAACGACGACCTCGACCCGAGCAGTAAACGCAGACTTTTTTGCTGCACTTTCTTGCAATCCTGATTTTATGATATTTTTTAGGACATTTTTATATGAATGTTTGTTTATTTTATACGAACTTTATGAAATTTAATTTTAATGATATTTATGAAATTTAATTTTCATGAATTTTATAAAATTCGATTTAAATGAATTTTATGAAATTCAATTTTAATGAATTTTATGAAATTCAATTTTAATGGATTTTATGAAATTCGATTAAAATAAATTTCATGAAATTCGATTCTAATGAATTTGATGAAATTTGTGTTTAATGCATTTTATGAAATTCGATGAAATTGAATGACGATGAAATCTGATGAAATTCAATCTTGAAGGTTTTCTTGAAATTCAGTCTTAATAAATTTGACGACATTCGCTTTTAATGAATTTTATGAAATTCAATTTTAATGAATTTGATGAAATTTGATTTTAATAAATTTTATGAAATTTGATTTTAATGAATTTGATGAAATTTAATTTTAATGATATTTATGAAATTTAATTTTCATGAATTTTATAAAATTCGATTTAAATAAAATTTATGAAAGTCAATTTTCATGAATTTTATGAAATTCAATTTTCATGAATTTTATGAAATGCAATTTTAATGAATTTTATGAAATTCAATTTTCATGAATTTTATGAAATGCAATTTTAATGAATTTTATGAAATTCAATTTTAATTAATTTTATGAAATTCATGAAAATTGAATTTCATAAATTTTATTTAAATCGAATTTTATAAAATTCATGAAAATTAAATTTGAATAATATGAATAATATGAAATTCAATTTTAATGAATTTTATGAAATTCAATTTTAATGAATTTTATGAAATTCAATTTTAATGAATTTTATGAAATTCAATTTTCATGAATTTTTTGAAACTCAATATTAATGAATTTTATGAAATTCAATTTTAAGGAATTTTATGAAATTCAATATTAATGAATTTTATGAAATTCAATTTTAATGAATTTTATGAAATTCAATTTTTATGAATTTTTCCATTTTTAAAAAACCGTTAAAAAAAAGCCTAAAAAACCGAAGAAATTATAAGATATACATCGTGAAGCGTTCGGGGTGTTATCGACCTTTGAATAACGAGGAATGTTACAAAAGAGAGGCAGAAGGGGGGGGGGCGATTAAAGAAAAAAATGATTTTGCAATTGCGGGATTGGGGTGGGGATTGCTAACCGGGCGAGTAGGAGATCGCGGCGAAAATTGCAACGTTATGGAGGCAGTGGTATTTGGCGTGTACGAGTGTACTCTCGGCTGGTTCTGAGGCTCTCTACGAAGTCGTTCGCCTCCCGCTTATCCACGTGATATATAAATCGTGACAGCTGGCTTCACCGACGATTCACTTCGCCGCGTTTGAAATGTCGACGACGACGCGACGAGTTCTCGCCTATCAAGTTTTCCCGACTCTTCTGCTTGGGTCTATGGCAGGGGCGTTCAACAATCGCAATCCCGACATTGACCTGAAAACGGTAAAAAAAAAAAAAAAAAACCGATCACCACCACCTAAAAACGAGCATATGTTATTTTTCATTAAATTATTTTTATCGAATCATTATTATTTTATAAACAATAATTCATCTATTTATATTTATTTGTTTCTTAATAATCCATAGAAACGAAGACTTTTTTTATGCATTTAATAATTGAATTTTTATTATTACGAATTGTGTTCCTTGTTAATTATAATAATTTTTAAAAGGTAATATTAATAATTATTATAATTAATAATTATTATAATTAATAATGCATAATTATATATCATATTTTAATTGAATATTTATAGTTAAATTAGCGACGAATAAATATTACGTTAATTAGCAATATCACATTAAAAAAAAAATTAGACCCAAAAATTGAATAAAATATTGTATTAAAATTACAATTGGCATTTTTATTACCTTTAAAATTTCAAATTCGAAATGTTACTTTCTCAAATAATTTTTTAAATAATAATGATAACAACACAAATTTTTTATCAAAATGTCAAAAATGTTTGTAAATTAATATCATTATGCAAAAACGTAATTTTGATACGATATTTTTTGGGTTTGTTTGGATTTCTTTGAGTTTTTTTTGGGTTTGTTTGGATTAGCCGGAATTGGCAAAAAAATACGGTTATCAATTGGAGGCTCACAAGATCGAAACCTCGGACGGTTACGTGCTCGAGATTCATCGTATACCGAATGGACGTGTCACCAGTAGGGAAAGGGGAAGCGGAATTTTTCGTTTTGAGAAGGAGCCGGTTCTTCTGCAGCACGGCCTGGCTGGTAGTTCCGCCGATTGGGTCATTTCCGGTCCGGGAAAGGCTCTCGGTATACCTTCCTATCTAATTATCGTTTAATTATTCCCTATTTAATTGTCACTATTTATTTTTTTTCCATCAATTATTTTTTTTTTCCATCAATTATTTATTTTTTTTATGTCAATTATTTTTTTTTATGTCCATTATTTATTTTTTATGTAAATTATTTATTTTTTTATGTCAATTATTATTTCTTTATGTCAATTTTTTTTTCTATGTCAATTATTATTTTTTTATGTCAATTATTAATTTATTTTCGTTATTTTGTTGAAACTTCGAACACGAGAAATTTCACGAGAATTGTACCTGTGTTTGCAAGTCAATATTGGCGCACGTGTCGTTGCACAAGCCCGTGACAAAATTTTTGCACACTCGACGCGATACGAGCCACATACTCGTCCGCTACGTACTCCCTTCTCGAAGTACTCGCACGAACTGACCAAACGAAGGCCTTCTCGATCGCGAATCGAAACCTCGAGAGAACGACCTCGAAATTCCGCGAGGCGAAACGACGAAAAAATCATTAAATGTCCTAATTTGAGGATTACAGGATGGATCTTGTAAAAAAACGAATTAATTTAACGAACAAAATCAAATCTTTGATTTTGTTAAATTTATTTGTTAATTTACCAAAATCGTATCTTTGATTTTTCAAAATTTATTTGTTAATTTACCAAAATTGTATCTTTGATTTTTCAAAATTTATTTGTTAATTCAACAAAATCAAATAATTGATTTTTTTTTAATTTATTTGTTAATTTAACAAAATCAAATCTTTGATTTTTTTAAATTTGTTTGTTCACTTTTTGAACATTTTTTTAACCAAATATTAATTTATTAATATTTTTGAGTTTTTTTTAACTATTTTAAAAATGTTAATTTTTTCAATGAGTTTTAGACTGTTAATATAACGAAAAAAAAGCAACAAAATATATCCATAAATAGATAAATATGCATGTTTAATTATTATTCAATTATGTTAAATTACTTTCCTCAATTACCGATTTTTTTTCTTTTTTTTCGGATTTTTTCTCAATTTTTTTTCACATTTTTTATCTCTCTCTTTTTTCGCAATTTTTGGTTTCGAAAATGAGGTTCTCGGATATGAAACGAGGTAATGAAAGACCGTACTCGCGGAATTACATACGTCGGTTTATTACGACGTACGAGAAAAAAATTGAATATTCCTCGTGGGTGGTTGCGCTTCAGCTTACATCCTGGCAGACGAGGGTTACGACGTTTGGATGGGCAACAATCGTGGCAACGTTTACTCCCGTCGGAACCGTTTTTTGTCCCCGGAAAATCGGACTTTCTGGAACTTTAGGTAGGCTCGTTCGTTTTTCACGATTTTGTAAATTAAATAAACCAAAATCATTTTTTTCGGGAATTTTAATTTACAAAAATATTTTCCACTAACTCCAATTGAAAAAAGAAATTTTTTTAAAGCTATTTTTTTAAATCTTTCTTTGCGAAATGGAGGGAAAAAAATTGAAAAGAAAATTTTTTTAAATTGAAAAGAGAATTGAAAAAAAAATTGAAACTAGAATTGAAAAAAATTGAAAGAGAATTGAAACAAATTAAAAAGAGAATTGAAAAAAATTGAAAAGAGAATTGAAAAAAAATTGAAACTAGAATTGAAAAAAATTGAAAAGAATTGAAACTAGAATTGAAAAAATTTGAAAAAAATTGAAACTAGAATTTAAAAAAATTGAAAAAAATTGAAACTAGAATTGAAAAAATTTGAAAAAAATTGAAACTAGAATTGAAAAAAATTTAAAAAAATTGAAACTCGAATTGAAAAAATTTGAAAAATATTGAAACTAGAATTGAAAAAATTTGAAAAAAATTGAAACTAGAATAAAAAAAAATGATAACAAAACCCGCAGCTATCACGAGTTGGGGGTGTACGATATGCCGGCGACGGTTGATCACGTTCTGAAGATAACGGGACGGAAGAAACTTCTTTTCATTGGGCATTCTCAGGGGACGACGCAGTTTTGGGTTATGACCTCGGTCAGGCCGGAGTACAATGAAAAAGTAGGGCTCGCGGTTGGCCTCGCGCCCGCAGCCTTTACCAGTAATCTCCGAGGTCCGATAACTCAACTCGCCAAGCTCACGTACTTCGGCGTGGTGAGTCAGGGGGGCACAGGGCAACTGCGAAAAATCGCTCAATCCTTACCTTCTTTTTTTTGAAATTTTATTAACGAAAAAGATCGATCGATTTAATAATTAATTAATTTTTAATGGAATCAATTGAAATAGTTTATTTAATAATATAAATTAATTAATTAATTCACTTCATTTAAATAAACTTTTAAAATTTATTTAAATTCATTGATTCAATTAATTGAATAATTAATTGTGAAATTAACTTTTTTTTATTGGTTGGACGAAAGTGGGTCGGTGAAAGATTCGGCTGGCCAGAATTGGGCTCGAGATCGGAGTGGGGAAAATTCGTCTCGAGTTTGCTGTGCCATAAAGGAGCACCGACGCAAATCTTGTGCACCAATACGCTCCTCCTAGTCGCCGGATACAGCCAGAACGAGATTGATCTGGTGCGATTCACACAATTATTTTTTTTTTATTAATTTTGGTTTATTGCTTCTTTAAGTATTATTTTTTATTCACAAACCTCCATTTTTTAAATTAATTTTAACGTTTCTATTATTGATTCGTTTTTATTTTTCGTTCACACAATTGTTTTTTTTATAAATTCTGTTTTATTGCTTCTTTAAATATTATTATTTATTTACAAACCTCCATTTTAAAAATTAGTTTTAACGTTTCTATTATTGATTCGTTTTTGTTTTTCGTTCACACAATTGTTATTTTTAATAAATTTTGTTTTATTGCTCCTTTAAATATTATTTTTTATTTACAAACCTTCATTTTTTAAATTCATTTTAACGTTTATATTATTGACTCGTTTTTATTTTTCGTTTTGGCTAGGCTAATTTGACGGTGATAATTGGTCACATTCCTGCGGGGGCTTCATGGAAGCAGCTCGTCCACTTTGGCCAGGGTTACGTAAATCCAGGTAAACTAGTAATTTTTTTTTTCTAATTTATCGAACTTTAAAAAAAATCTCAGAAAAAAAATATTTTTCAACAACGCAAAAAAACAACGAAGAAAAAACGTTAAAAAGAATAAAGAATTGAAATAAAAATAAAAATAAAAAAAACCAATAAATATAACCAAAATAAAAATAATTAAAAAATAAAATAACCAATCCTTATCACTTTCTAGGTACTTTTCGTGCTTTCGACTACGTCAACACGGAGAAAAATTTTCGATTGTACGGCTCGACGTTACCTCCGGATTACGAGCTCAACAAAATAACAGCTCCTGTTGCTCTCTTCAGTAGCGACAACGATTGGTTGGCACCTCCAGAGGTGAAGAAGCCACCACCAATTTTTATTCCTCTTTGAAAAAAAAAAAAAAAAAAAAAAAAAATTTAGTCCCTTATACCGTTCAAAATTTACGTTTCAGGACGTCGCGTTGTTAACCTCGAAATTAAGGAACGTAGTACTGAGCGAGAGGCTACGATCCAGCCCCTTCAATCATTACGACTTCCTGTGGGGAAAAAACGCTCCGGAAATTATTTATAAGAAATTGCTCGAAATCCTCGAACGCTATCGATCATAATTTTATTTTGAGTTTTTTCCCAAATAATAATTTCAGAAATAATTTAATAATAATAATAATAATAATAATAATAATAATAATAATGCCATTAATATATATATATTACTGTATCAATATTATATATTAATATAGTAATATATTAATATAATATAATATTTTATTTCTTTTTATTAAGTAATACAAAAAAATATTATATGTCGATATATGTATATATATATTTTTTTAAGATATTATATATAATTTATAATATATTATTGTTACTTTTTGGTTTTTCACACGCGTTTAAAAATATCAATTGTTTAGTGACAATTACTCCAGCAAGGAAAACGTGTCTAGTCAAATATAAATAATGTTAGGAGGTGTATGGTTCCATGTACGAAATATTTTAACAATAAATAAATTTGAAAATGTATGATTTTTTTTTTAAATAAAATTATTGCGAGATCGTTTCAGCGAAGTGGAAACGTCCTTGCGAATAATTACGATTTTTTTTTGTCCGGTTATCCCATCCGAATGTTGCGATCGATCTTGGAAGATAAAAACGATCGATTGCGGGGGGGAAAATCGTGCTCCTGTTCGGAACAACTGCAAGATTACCAGGTTTGATACATCGATGACAATCGTTTTTAGGATCTGCAGTATCGAGCACGTTTTCTTTTATTCGTAATCTGCGGTGTGAATTTACGATAGGGAGGCTATTGGTCACGTGGATGGTGAAATATTTTGAAACCCCTTGAGGGTAAAACCCTCAAAATCCCTTAAAGGAAAAATGT